>JASSUY010047017.1:36651-85575 GCA_032466535.1 Forpus xanthops | reverse complement strand
GGCGGGGTTGCGGGAGGAGTTGCGACAGAGGCGGCGCGACTTGCGGCGCCTGGAGGCGGCGGCGGGTGGCGGCGAGGCGGTGACGGGAGGGCTGGGCTGCGGCGACCTGAGCCTGGCGACGGGCATCAGCGTGCTGGGATGGGGCTTCACCAAGGTGGTGGCTCGGGCGGCGCTGGCGGGCGGCGGCGCCGTGGCCCTCAAGTCGGTGCACGGGGCTGGCCGGGAGGTGCGGCAGTGCGTGCAGCGCTACGGGGCGCCGGCCGGGTGCCGCCGCCTGGCAGCCTACAAGCTGCTGAAGGAGGTGACGCTGCTGCAACGCCTGCGGCATCCCGGCATCGTACAGGTACGGCGGGGTTGCGTCCGCGGCGCGGAAACCTTTGGGGATGGGGAGCGGGGAGGCTCGGTGCTGGGGCTCGGTGGGTCCGCCCGTGTTGCCCTCTGTGTCACTGGGGGGAGGGCGCATCCGTTGGCACTGGCAGCGGCATCCCTCTGACAATTGCGCTTTCCATCCCCGCAGCTGCACGGTCAATGCTATGATAATAGCGGAGATCCTGAAATACGGGTCACAGCTATGCTGGAGCTGGGTTCCCCCCTGGAGATGATTCAGCTTCTGCAGACCCCCTGGGAGGAGAGATTTAAAGTAAGAAAAACAAGACAAAGGGGATTTTATCAGTCGCTTTTAGCCCACAAACTGGGTAAAAGCGAAGAGCCCGTGGTGGCTGCTGGGCAAACGGGATTGTCATGCTGACACTGTTTGCTTCCGCAAATTGTCCTTAGATCCGTTTGCTTTCGCTCCTTTTGAAGCACATTAACATGGCCCTAGCCTGGCGTCTCAGGATTATAGTCCTTCTCCCTAGAGCAATGTTAAAAGAGCTACATCTTTGTTGAAATGGCCACAGAATCTTGCTCTGCAGAGGGGGGGTGTTTAATACCCATTATTACACTATATTGCTGATTTTGCTTCGATGTTGTTCCAATCCATGAAAGGGCTTCTGTAGCGAGGCCCCTCATCAGGATGCGTCTGACTGGGGAAAACCGTCTTGCCGCACTCTAAGCTTGCTGTTTCTGTGTATTACCTGTCCTAGGCAGCTACCTGAGCAGCCCGTCTCTCAGCGTGTGTATGTCTGATGTTCCTCATCGTAGCCCTTTAGGCATTACTGTAGTACAAACACTACTAAATTGCTTTTCTCCCGCTGTAGGATTGCATCCCTGTTAGTGAGATCTGCCTTGTATCCTAAGCATCCTCTTGAGCTCCCCAGGAACATAAATGACTTGTGACATGGCACTTATTTTGGTTATAGCTTGTATTACAGTTTGCCTCAAGGTCTCAGTTGGGGGTTCACTGATGCTTGGTTCCCAGGATGAAAGAGAGCATCAGATAGAAGCGTGGGTACCTTAATGTTACCAAGAAATGCTTTAGGCAAAATGAAAACACAGCAGAAGTCCCAAAATAAAAATCCCTGCCTGCATGTGGTCCTTAATGTTGAAGAGGAGCCTTGCCGTCCAAGGCAGAGGGGAGTGTGGCAACTGTGCTTGCTCAGCAGTGGGATGTGAAGCTGGGTTTCCTATGATTGCTTCACTAATCATCTTAAAATAGTGTCAGAGCTTCCAGAGTGGTTACTCTTGGCCTGCAGAATTGCGCTTCTGCTTACAAACTGATTCATACTGGCTTCTACACAGCTTTCCCAGCACCTCATCTCAAATGCGTCAAAGCTCTCCTGCAGAGCTAGAAATCCATGATGCTGGATTAGCTGGTGGTAAGGTCTGGAACAGTGGCATTAAGGCTTTAATAATCTTTTAAGTGATAAAGACATGGATTCAGGATTTACACTGGGACTGTCTAGTCCTGTCTCCTAATTAGGGCCTCTAAATGGATGGGATTCCCCTCTGATGAGCCACATCAGATACCAGGGATTCTGCAAGCTGTTCCAAGTGAACAAACCCTTGTGCCTGCACAGATCACTATCAGAGACAGCGAGGGGTGGCACGGATTTGCCTGGCACCCCTCGCTGATGATAGTCTGATGCCAGGGCTCCTGATATTGACTAAAAACTGCTGCAAAAAGCTACTTGAACAAAGTGCTGCTGCATTGTGAATATACTTTTCTATCTCAAGTTTGTTCAATCGTTTGCTGAACTTTCTGCTGGATCAGGTATTGCCTGACCTTTCCCTGCTGCCAGAAAGATGACATAGAAGCAAAAATGCTGGCAATAAGTACATTGCGTGCTTTGGCTAATTCTGCAGAAGCATGATTGTGTGCCCAAATTCATACTGCTGAGTGATGCAGCAAGGCATGAATCTGGTATTAATGACCACGGAGCCCCAGTCTGTATGGAGCAGCATGGGGGAAGGGAGGGGAATGTACAATTCTATGCCAGAGTGGGAAAAAACCCTTCTGATTTCAGCTAGCAAATCAGTGTAGCTCCTGAAACATGAAGGCTGCTATTGTTTTTCTCACAGCTTTTTCCTCTAGTTCCTCTAACTGCAAATATCTCTCTTTGTATATGCATGTTTTAAAAAACGTTGCTAAACTACTTACCAGTCAAATCATGTGGCAATGTTGATAATAAATTTTGTAACATACATATAATTACCTTTTAATTACCATATGCATTTTTTGCCTTTAATTTCACTGAATGCCCTCCCCTTTATTCTACTTCCAATTTAATAGCTGGTTTTCATCTGTTTTTTTTCCGTGCATATTCATATTCTCTTTCTCAGATTTGCCTGAGTCTTGTGAAACTGCTGTTTTACTTGGCACATTCTCCCCTGGGTTCAATAGTCCTCTTGGATTTCCAGCCGAGGCAGTTTGTTATGGTGGATGGAAACCTAAAAGTGACAGACATGGATGATGCCAGTGCTGAGGAACTGTCATGCAAGGAAGATAATGACTGCACACTTGACTTCCCTACAAAAAGCTTCCCCCTCAAATGCTCTGCAGTTGGGAAATGTGAAGGAATAAATGAAAAGAAGAATCTTTTCAATGCATACCGGTATGTCCAGAGAGATGGAGGGAAGATCTGGCGCGGCTGAGCTCACACTCTGCCATCTAGCCTCTGGCATCTTGTGTTTCTTCCATGCAGTGATTCCCCTTCACCTCTCTCAAAGAGTAGTTACAGATCGTTTTGAAGCAAGTTTATTTTCCTTATAAGGAAGGAAAACAGTGTAGTTGTTGTCTGGTGAGAATGAAGGCATCTTTCTTCTTCTGCTCCCTTTCCCAACGCCCTCTAGAAACCTACCCCAAAGCTTGCACCTGTGAATTTATTGTTTGCCAAACAAGCTCTGGCATTTGACTTCCGCGGGCTGTGTTTGCTGGAATCAGTGCAGTGAGGGCTGCCTGCCGCAGCCTGCCAGCTTTGAGTCCCCATTGCTGGGACCAAGCCGGCTAGGTCTTCCCTTGAACTCCAAGTCTCCCTATGGAGACT
This sequence comes from Forpus xanthops, assembly GCA_032466535.1. Taxonomy (NCBI): domain Eukaryota; kingdom Metazoa; phylum Chordata; class Aves; order Psittaciformes; family Psittacidae; genus Forpus; species Forpus xanthops. The sequence goes on along the minus strand of JASSUY010047017.1, from coordinate 82,150 downwards.
ATGGGAGCCTATGGAAGAGTGGTGAAACAGGAAACGGGCAAGGGGCTGAGGCTGCTGTGGCATTTCTTACACACCACCAGCTGGAAGCGTGAGGACTTCACTCACCATTGATGCTTGGCAGGTCAAGTACGGGGGAAGCCTTGGCAACTGGGTATTTACATAGAAGGACTTAGTAAAGGAGGCTAAATTTGCAGGATTCAGTGTTAAAGGGCAAATCCCTTTATAGATTATTGCAGCCTTTCAGTAGTGAGCTTGTCTCTTGTGGGACAGGAGTTTTCTGGCAAGTTGAGGGAATGAGTTGTCCTGCTTTTCCAGGGGCAGTAAGAATGCCAAGCGTTTTCAGGGCAAGGGGAAGGTCTTGCATGAGTCTTCTTTTGGGTTTTTTTGGGTGAGAAATGCATTGCTTAGTGTACAAAATGGGCCTTGAGAATGAGCAAAAGCTCCATTGCATGCACCTTTTCAAGGCTTTTCATGCAGTGCTTGCCAGCATACTGTGCTGCAAGGACCGAGCTTTCAGCCCAGCTCACAGGAGCGATCTGTGAGATACTAGTGAAGGACTCAAGCATAGCTCAATAACCAAGTAGAATTATTAGTTGTATATGGATGATGGAGTCATGGGAAAATGTAGACAACTTAATTACCATGGAAATGAAGTGCCTGTATTCTCATCAGTATGTGGGATTTTTGCAGGTATTTTTTCACCTATCTTTTGCCATACTCTGCACCATCAGCTTTGCAGCCCTTCTTGAGTGATATTCTGAATGCAACAGGTATCAGCTAATATTCATTAACTTCTTTATTAGAACTCTCTAAATGTTATTTTTTTTATAATTGCTTATCTTGTCATCTTTTTTCTTTAAATGTAGGTAATTTACGATATGGAATAAATGAAACCCTGAACGCTTTTGAAAAGGTTTTACATCTCTACAAGTCTGGGCTCTACCTGCAGAAAAGACCTCTGCTTTTAAGAGGTAGATGATTTTGAATGCTTTAAGTAACAGGACTACTGAGGGAGTGCGGAACTTGGTAACTGGTCAAATTCTGATCTCCCATACATTCAGGCAGGGTGTAGTCACTGGGAAAGGCACCAGAAGTATCTTTTTTTTGAGCAGCCTTTTGTTGTTTTTTCATGGGAGCTATGCATGATTGCACTGCTTTGCAAAATAAATGCACTGCAGACAATCTGGCCTCCATATGGAGGTATGCTTGCACTGCTTCTAAATACTCTTCTCATAATGCGTATCAGTGTTTCAAGTGAATATATTTGGGGTTGCTTAAGTGACTAGACCAGAGTGGCAAACTGAGTGTTTCCTGTCTCTCTTCAGAGTCATCTTATCCTATGGACCAATAGGTCAGTTTTCCAGGCTGATACTGAAACTTCCTGTTTCACTTGTTGGCTTCTGGCTGTTCAGCACAGGTTATTGTAGGAATGTACAGTGTTTGGGGGGGTGACAACACTGAGATGAAAGTGGCAGAGGAGCTGGGGCATTGGTGCCCTCTAAATTTCTTTTTTTCTGAGGATCATCCTGTTGGACCTGAGGGTAGATAGATGGACTTTTATGAGGAAGAGACCCATTTGATGGTAGAAACGAGGCTAATCAAAAGGGATGCTTCAAAAGCTGAGTGGTTACTGTGGCTTACATTTTCCTGAGTGTTCACTTAAGATGGAGTGGTGCTGGTAGCCTGCAGAAGGAAATCTCTTTATGTGTGAAAGAACTGGAATTTGCACCATTATGAACAAAGATATCCTGTCACCTGCACTGAAGGGCCAGCAGCTTTAACAGAAATTACTAGTATTTTCCAACAACGCCTACCTGTTGGCTTCACAACTTGCCCAGTAGCAATGTGCCAAAACAATCACCATCCTAGGGGTGTGGGAAGGTAGGGAGAGACTCTTAACAGTCAACAAACAATAGCCTGAACATCAACTGCTCAGCCTTGTCAGGTCTTTTGTTTTCCCCTGGAGCAGGAGCTGGCCTCCCTTTCCCCCAGTGGGAAAGTCTCCCACACCTATGGGTGGGCCAGCATGTGCCCCATGTAGCTCAATACTGGATCTATGATGGGCTGGTTCAGCTGTTGGGGCTGGGGTGAAGGAAAGGCCATTGTGGTGGTGGCTTCTCTGGTGAAGAAGCACATCATCTTTTCCCTCTCACCCACCCCTGCAATCACTCCCCTGCCCCTTCGCTCTTGACAGCTCTGCTCCCTCTTACATCTGTGGAGGAACTGCTGTTGTGTGCTCTGTAGCAGAATCAAAAGTCAGGATTTAGGTTTCTTTGAACTTTGCAGCTGCACCCACTCCATCTAGGTGCATCAGTTCAAGCTATCACTGTCATATTCCTTACAGCTTCACTGAAGTCCAACACACTAAGTGTATAGTGTTACTATCCACTAGAAATGCAGCTAATGATTTTCCCTAAAAACCTTCTTTCTCTTCCCAGACTACATCTCCCTAAAGGGTTTCCGAATGGTGGAAGGAGAAGACTACAAGTGCTGGCCCTCCTACAGCCACCTGGGATGCCTGCTCTCTGTTCACAGCGCCGAGGAAGCTGCTGCAATCTGTAACTCCCAATCACAGTGTCAAAGCTTTATCATCACCCAGCAAAGGACCTGGACAGGTGAGCTTGGGCAAACATGATGGGGTCCTGCCATGTGGTACCCCTGCTTCCTCAGTCATGAGTGGGAATGCTGCTGCTGCCCTCCTCATACTGCCATGAGTCTATGGGTGCATATAAAAACTGCCTTCCTTAATCTCAAGATCAGATGGCTGCTGTGGTGGGCATCCAAGGATCCCCTGAGTATTCATAAGAAAACATGAAAGAAATTACATTCTCTTTCTGCACTTTCTTTCCTCTGCAAACTTGGCACAGGATGGCTAGGTATTATTAAACAGTTACTTATTTCATGTAGAGATAGCCTCACTGGTGTTGGGCTAAACGATTCCTGTGGTATGTATACTTTGCTAAAAGCTGTGGGGTTTCTATAGATGAAAGAAGGTAAGTAAAAGAAGGTGATTACTATTGTTATAATTAAAAGAATCATAGCTTACAAGTTGTTATCCCCTTTATCAAAACTAAAGCCCTAAACCAATGGATTTCCAAATTGTCCCTGTAATTAGCTCTGATTATAGCTTCTTATGGTTAACAGGTTTTCAGAATCATAAATTACCTCATTTAACTGACACTTCAATCACTGGCTAAATTGTTACTTATGAAGTGAAACACTAAGAGAAGTAAATGGGTGTTTTCACTCACGATGGTGCCAAAGAATCATGTCTTATTTGGCTTACAAGACATTTCAAGAAAACCCCAAACACCAAAACTGCCAAAACCACAGCTTTTCCATGGGTTCATGTGCAATTGGCATGTGGCTAACTATTGATATAAGGACACTTATATGATGCAATGCTGTTTGAGCCCATTTCGCACCAACAATGGATTGTGTGAGCTGTGCCTGACACAAGGCAGCTGTTAATTGCTGTGTTCAGTGCCTGGCTGCAAGGACGCCCCCTTAAAACAGGAGTGGGGATGAAGAAACAGCAGCAGAAGACCCTTCCTGCTGTGCCTGGCTTGGATGCTGTCCTCTGCCCTCCTGCACCATGCCTGCAGTCTGTTAATGTTTCCCTTCCTGACGGTTTTCTTCCACATTTTTACAGCTCATCTTTGCAGCCAAAGATACTAAGTGTGGCCAAAATGCCGAGTGCCTAACTTTGCCACTTGGATTAAGAAGAGTTGTAGAAACATGCTAGTCCTTTTTAGGGCAGCTTGGTAAAGCAAATCAAGATGTAAAAGCCTCTGGGGGCCGATTGTGTGCTGCTTGTGCACACTCAGTGAGCATCTGGAGTTTGCTGGGAGTATAAAATACATCTCTGGTGGGGCAGAGTGGCTCTCTGTTGAGCAAGCTGTGTGTTGCTGTGTCTTCTGTAACAAATAGCATGGGTCAAGGTGAACCTAATGTCCTCTATTAAACTTGGGTTTTTATTTCCTTCCCAGGACGCCCACTCGCCTCGTTTCAGAGTAGCATGGCTGATTTAATACCGGATGCTAACGCTGTAGTCTATGTTAAACGATCAGCTTCCTCAGGGGAAAAACTTTACAGACAATGAAATCACATAAAATGATCCTGGGAGGAACAAACCACTGGGGAGTATTTCATCTGCTGAAAAGAATGGCTTATTTTCTTTTGCTTTGGGATGGGATCGCCCTGCCAGCCAGATAGAATCAGATGCTGCTGCCTCCTTGATCAAAGCTTAGATTTCTCATTGCAGCCCTGCTAGCTTCCATATTTGTTCCTGCACTGCTGTTCTGCAGGTCTAGTTGTAGTCAAATGTTGCCAGACTGTGCAATCCTTCACCTTACTGCTTCCGTAACCAGTTTGTCAGCCGAGAAATTGAAATAGCTTCATGGACTCCAGCTTGGGTATGCTTAGTTCAGACACCTCTGAAAACCTATGGATAACACACCTTGGAGAAGAAAATCGCTCCTTCTGCAGCTGCTGACCAGGATTTCATACCACTGCAGATGTCAAGAACTGGATTTGAGCGATGGGACCAAGGTTGCAGGGTTGAGATCCATAAACAGAGGTTGATGATGGGGGTGGTCTTCCAAGGAGGGTCCTGATTCCATTCCTTCCAGGGCAGGGGAGGGAGGTGGTGTATAAGTCAGCTTTGGAACCAAATGTCTACATGTTTGAATGCAGGATTTGGGTTTGACCCTATGTGATTTGTAATGCCAGACCCCTTGTATCAACCTTGAAGGTTTTTCTCTGTTACTTTCCATGAAAGAACAACATTCAAATTATTTATGTGTAAGGTGTGACTCTGTATGATAAAGAATTACTATGTTTATTCTAAGCATGCAGTGAGAAGTTTTTGTCTAAATCTTTACTGCAACCAAGTGAAGAAATGCAATCTTTTCCCACCTTGAGCTCAGCTAGCATCATTAGCCACTCCTGAGGACAATCTGTGAGTGCTCTAACTTGGATATGAATATGCCTGAGCCCCTTGGGCACTTAGGTTTTGGACATTCTGTGGCTATGCTTACAGACTCACAGGTGTATAAGAAACAGTCTGTTCCCAAGAGCCTCCTGCATATGACCTTTGCTAAAAGGGCCCATTGTAGATGTAGCCAATGAAAAAAAAAGGCATGGGTTAGTCTAATTTCAGGCTATAGAAGATGGCAACATAACGTTCCACTCCTGGGAGTGCCTGGAAGCAGTGGTCGTACAGTACCTCTTCTGCTGTAGTGCAGTTGGGTAAAGCCCAAAGCACCGCATTCCTCATGCCTCACAAGGGAAGTTCCCTGGTCTCATTCACGAGAGCCACGCTGCGGCCTCTGTGCAATCCCATACTGAGTTTTCCACTTAGCCCATACTTCTGGTGGAAATAACGGCTCTTGGGACATTGCCATTGACTCCTTGTAGCCTATGATGTTGTGGCTATTTCCATATGGACCTCTAGCAGCTGAGATACTCCCTGACTGAAAATGCCTGAGCTCTTGCCTGGGATTGTGCTGTTTTTCATGATCTGGTTTTGTGTTTCCTAGTACAGGATCTCACCTTTCAGCTTGTTAGTACTCTATTAACCCACAGGATTTCCATTGCATGTGGGCTTTCTCATGCACAACAATGCCTGCTGCTTACACTAAAGCTTGGTGTCTCTGACAGTGATATCAATTAATGAGAATTCCTAGTTAACACAAGAAGAAGGCTCTTCTTAGTAACAGTCACATTGCTACAGGCTTTGTGATGGCAGGGCTTTTTAAATTGACAGCCAAAGACCACTCTGTCCATTACAGTGGGTCCTGTGGAAGTTGAAGGAAAGCTCCTGCCAGGGGTCCGCTGTTGTTTTACATTGAACCCACTGAGCAGAGCCTGAGGCATCTGTGTGGTTCTTTACATTAGCGATAGGTAATGAGTGTTTATTCCATATCTCTCAGTCTCCTGAGATACAAATCAGAAGTACATTCCCCAGAGCAAGGGTGAGGGCCAGCCTGGGTTCATTTCAGAGAGGAAGAAACAGGGTGAGAATGCAAAAGTTGAAGTGGTTCCGGTTTGTGTTTGAACAATCTTCCTGTCCAAAAAATCTCTCCTGGTAAAAAAAAATGATGTGTGTATTTTAGTTATGTGATGCTCCTTTCACACTGCAGGTTTTTCCATCAAGTTTTCATTGTATGATTGCCTGTCAGGCAGTAAGGTTCAGCCCCTCAGCACATGGGGCAGGGTATGTCACTGTCACTTGTCTTAATGCAGGTTCCAGCTTCAAATATGCGGTTAGTGCCTGGGAGTAGAGGCTCTATCATCCTGCCTTAAAAAGTTGGAGGACACAGTGCTTAGGAAATAGTAATAATAAATAAATAAATAAAAAGGAAAGCCAAGTTTCAAGGAATCCCAATGCTCCATCTGCTGTTGCCATTGTAAGTGGCTTTTGGAGGACATTTAGACCATCCCCTGCAAACAAGTAGGTACATTCTTAGGGCCTGGACCCCTGTGAGCACAGTCATCATACCAGCACAGACAAAGAGCTGGGGCACAGGCATATATTTACGTCCAATACTTTTCATGTGCTAGAGACTTAGAAGATGCTGCAAATACGCTGGTAAAAGTGTATGCACCATTTTCACTGTACTAGCTCCCCTCAGCATGTAGCACCTGGTGGGCATACCAGTTTCAGTGGTTTGGAGTAACATTCCAGTGCAGCCCAATGGCACCCAGAGAATGCTGGGTGAGGGAAAACGTTTTATCACCCTGCCACATTTAGAGCTATAGTTGACAAGCATTTGAGGAAACACAGTCACCGGAAAAAGTGGTTCCCACCCTGTTTTTCCCACCTTCTTGCTGTTATCATCTCCTAAGAAACCTTTTCCAGTGGCTGTGCCAGTTTGAAAGCATGTAGAATGAATTCTCTGCTAGCCTGCAGTGAGCAGCTTGTGACTACCAGGCTTCTGCACCAGGGCTATGTGGAGCCCCCAGGGTGCTCACAGCCCGAAGGGGAGGCTACGGGAGCAAGCACCTTTACAGATTGTGGGCCCATGTAGCTGGTTTGTAGTGTGCTATCTTTATGTCTCATCTCACTAGTCAGTCTTTATTCATTCTATCCTTTTATTAAATTATAACTACCTCAAGCGAGTTCAGACTTTCAATGCCAGTGAAAATTTCAATGCATGCCTAAAAACTGTATTTCAGTAACTATAGTTTGTATGGAACTCAGATACAAAGATCTGCTGCCCTTAAAAAAGCTCCCACTTGCTGGAGTCAATTTGTCTCTGCTATTGTTTATCAGTATTTGAGCCACCATTGTGAAATATGTAAGGGAGGAAAGTGCTTAGAAGGAAACAGCGGGGGCTCAATTACAATGGGAGCCTTGTGTGCTGGAGGAATAATATTTACCTAAATGTGTCTATCGCTTCTTCCCAAAGGATGCTGCCATTAGGAGAGAATGGATATGAAAATGTTGCTTCCATAGATGAAAGTTAGGAATATCATTATTTTAAACACAAACTTTAATATTCTTAATTCCATGTTGTAAAAATAGAGATAAAGCCATATCCAGGAAGGATAATACCATGTACTCCAAAGATATAAACCACAATTTAATACATAGCAACAGATGCCGCATGACTCATGTTCGGTATGTTTGAGCAGGCTTTAACATAACTGGTGACTTCATGACAGATTGAGGAGCAGAGCAAGAAGAACAGACCCTGACGAGGAAAAAGCAACTCCTGGCGCATCACATAAGGTTGAAATAACAGTGAAAGTCATATCTGTATTCTTACATGACATTCTGCAAACTTTGGTAATCAGCACTCAAGTAGATGAATTTTCAAGTTAGGTTTGGGAAAAAGCAAGAGTTTATTACAGGCAGCTGCAGGCCCAAATCACACATCTGGGTTAGCATTAATTTCTATAAGGTCTTCTGTAAATTCACGTACCAAGCATTGATCTTTGTGGGTAGAAGTTAGAGCATTTTGGTCCTATTGGGTTGAAAGATCTGGTTTGGGATCCAGTTTGAGGAATTAGTGGAGTGTAACTCCAGTATTGAGAATAGCCCATAATTACAGCTTGGTAGGACTTCAGGGTGAATCTTCCCTCCTAACTATAGCACTTGCAGCAATCTTTCTCCTTGGTTCCACTGTCCCTGTTTGCCACCACCAGCAGTGTGGAGATAGTAATGGCGAAGGAAAACTCGCAGAAGAAAATTTTATATGAGGGAGAACCGTGAGCCCCTCTGCCTCCTCAGTAGCATATGCTTAGTCCAGGATGCTGGGTTTGTCCTGAACAGTTGTTCTTGATCAATGGGAAAATGTTTCAGAGTACATCAAATAAGTCTGAGTGCACCAGGGAGGAATGATAGCCAGAAGGAATGTCTGCCAGACACCTCTGCTTGAAATTGATCTCCTGGCTGTGTGTGAGGGCTCCAAACAGGGGCTTGTACTTTGGAGCAGACCTCCTGGACGGTCAACCCAAATGGCAAAAGCACTGGGTCTACTGGTAGTGGAAACTCCTCAGTGTAGCTGTGGAGGAGATGGAGATGCTAATAGCTTTTTAAGAAATATACACTTGGCCTTTCTGGGCCCCAGTTATGTCCCTGACTGCACTCGCTACCACAGATGCCCTAGCCCAAGTACCACAACCACTATTCTCCACCCCTAAATCTACACCTGAGGCTGCACTCAGTTCCCTTCCTCCTGTCATTTACTCACACCCCACTCCCCATGTGCTATCCCAGCCTACACACTTGTTAACTCACAGGCCAACACCCTCAACATTCATGCATGGCCCCACAGCCTCTTACCTTCTCAGCCAACACAGAAGTGGTGGTACGCGTGGGGAGCCCTTGTTTCTAAACTGCCAGGGGCAAGATAGTCCTACATATAGCAGGAGGCCACAACTGAATGGTGTAACTACAAGATCGGCCTGCCTTTGATTTGTAACCTTTCCCTTCATTCACCATCAGTGATTTTTAGATTAACAAGTACTAAATACAATGTAGTAATAGCCTACTGCAAACAACCAGGGTTAAAGCCCTGCACTAAAATTGCAACACCTAAACAGCTCTGTGTTATTCACATGGTGCATCACACCTACCAAATCCAAGTCTAGGCAAGGCTTAAGAAAATGCATATTCCTACATTATGTTGCATCTTTCAGTACTTATTTTCAAGCCCCATCAAAATCAATGGGAGTCTTCTGTGGACTGTACTGATAGGACAAGAGGTAACAGGTTCAAACTTAAACAGGGGAAGTTTAGATTGGATCTGAGGAAGACATTCTTTGCTGTGAGGGTGGTGAGGCACTGCAATGGGTTGCCCAGGGAAGTTGTGAATGCTCCATCACTGACAGTGTTCAAGGCCGGGTTGGACATAGCCTTGGGTGGCACGGTTTATTGGGAGGTGCCCCTGTGCATGGCAGGTTGGTTGGAACTAGATGATCTTAAGGTCCTTTCCAACCCTAACTATTCTATGATTCTATGCTTCTATGACTTTTTGGCTGAAACCTTTTACCCTAACCCTACTACTGAGTTAGATGTAAGTAGAAAATGAAGTAAAACATCAGTGTCTCCTAAAGCTACAAAATAAACACCCAAATTTTCAGATTCTGTATCTGTAAGTTATATTACCCACATAATGTCTTTGGCAAGTGAATTGGTTTTATTTTCTGAGAAAAGCCCTGCTGCAAATTCCCTCACTACTTCAGATGACAGATCAGAGAGTTCAGGCTTAGATTGAAAGCTTGATAATGGAACCTGGGGACACAATCGTCACATTGGGGGGCAGAGAGGCACTTTATGAATAACTTGAGGACACTGGGGTGCAAAGGAAATTCTCTCAGACCTTACATGGAAGGAAGAAGCATGTCAGCATTGCTGCTGTGTCTCATCCGGTGCTGTTCCTCATTCACTTGGGGAGGGAATCGTTAACTCCCACTCCCAATTAATTTCACCCTTGTTTGTTTCTTGTGAGTCTTTAAACACACAAGAAACAATTCACAGTCCCTCCCAGTGAAGTTGATGCCATGGTCTGCATTTTTCAGGGCTTGACTGTCTCACTTTGTGTAGCAAAACTACTACAAGACTATGTCACGTTACATGACATTACCTCTGAAACAACAAAATTGCACCAGCCTAAATTCACATGTACTATAAAGCAGCATTGAACCCCAAATTTTTACTGACACAGCTAAAGGTCCGTTCAAGAACTGCTCTGGAAATTGCCTAATCATCTCAATTGACTTGCTCATTCACTTGCTGCATGGTTAAGAACAATTAAAGCCTCTGCAAAGACCCTTCTAAACCATCAAAATTTTCTTCAGTTCTCCCAGGGAATCTTAGGTAGAATAACTAACTATTCATTAAAAAAAAAATAAAGTGTTTTAAACTGTATCTAATGATATAGTTTTTATTTTAGTTGAATGCTTCATGTTTGGAAGAACTCAGTGACATGTTATTTTAACAGTGCTTCCTCCATCTTACTGAAATAACACAGAAGCATAAGGATTAGTCCTTCATCTTCACCTTCTCTGTCTTCCTCCTGACTGCAGCTGCTTTTCAGTGCTAATGGAAAAGCCCACATACACAGGTCGGGTGATGCTGCCAGGGAGAGGAAGGATGGTCTGCAAAGCCTCTCTGCAAAGGACCCTGTAGGATGTCAACTAGGCTGTCAAGGGAGCTGCCACCCATTGGCTGGGGACATAGAGATGGCATCCCCCTTGCCACAGCCCTTTGCAGCATCAACCTGACACAGCCTCACCAGGAGACAAGGGGGCAGTGGCTGGTGGCTGGTGGCTAGCACAGGGCTATTCTGTAGGCTGGAAGCCATCAGGAGCTGGCAAGCTGCATCTGCACATGGAGGCACTGCATGGAGGGACACCGTCCACCCATTGCTGCCTCTGGCAACATGAATAGAGGCAGAGCTCCAGCACTCACCCACCTAGAACGGAACCAGCTCCCCATGTTCTGACATCTTTCAGCCCATGGTCTGAAGCATCACCATCCTAGGGCTAGATCTGATGGTGATTTGCTAAAAAATGCAATGGCTAACATGCACTATAGCTTCTGTTTTAAATATCAGGAATTCTTTGTTTGGAGACATTGTTTAGCAAAGGAGCTTCAGTCCTGCCAGTCTGTAGATGAACTATCTTGGGAAAGTGGAATTGTTCCCATGCCAGGAACCAAATCAAAGTTATACCTTCATCCTTAGAAGTGCAGTTTTACCTTGCCTGACCCTCCCATCCTCCGGAGGACCTTGAACTTCAGAGGATGGGCTTTGCACGTTCATGCACAGAAAAAGAATAGGGAGAACAAACAAACACCCCACCCTCTTCCACTTATGTAAGATCAGAAAGAGTGTAGACTGAGCCCGGAGGACTGGATTTATGGATTCAGAAGAACCTCATTATTAAAATGTTATGAAAGTTTTCCTCTCCTTTAAATGCATAAATATGCAGATGAAAGGAGCCATGTGATCTGGCCACTGGCCATGCTGCTGCAGGCTCAGCCTAATTATCAGCTGCCAGCTCCACTGTAGTTTAAGTGGTGAACATGATTAAAGATGCACAGACAATTGAAGAAAGCTAGATCAGTTCTTACAAGGCCTGCTTTTATTTTATAACCACATGGCAGCTTGGCCTTGAGACTGAATCTGCCCTTACAAGCTGAGGGAGAAAAGTTCTGCTGATCACACGGTTTCTTTTCAACCACAAGCTCCACGTGCTTTTGAATTCATAATATTCATAGCAAGCTGTTTGCCAAGGCAAACTGCTTTCCTTCCTCCGAGAAAAAAGCGACTCTGAAGGTGACCAGTTAACAGAGGGTCAAACACTGCAGAAGTGTGGCCCAAATTTTCACAGTCTCTCAAGCAGAAAAGTGCTGTTTTCAAGGATGTTGTAATAACAGCATTTTTGGGGGTTTCTCCTTTCCCTAGGGATGGAAAATATCATTGAGAAACCCAGATAGTTTCATGCGCTTGGGGGACAGCTGCAGTCCTGTGGGAAAGAAAATGAACTGGACTCCTCTTCCAGAGCTGCTGGGTTTTGAGCTGAGTGTCACTGCCACTGCAGCAACAGCAAGGGTGAACAGTCTGGCAGCATCTATCCTTTTGTCATCTGCATTCGCTGGGGGATGGAGCCTGACTCTGTGAAGTGGCAGATCCGTTAAGTCTCACATGCTGGGTGTGAATCTCGTTCCATGGGCTTTTGCCTCAATGCTTCCCACAGCTACAATGGGTCTTGTGCCTTTCCCAGCTCTTTCCTGGGCTTACTTGGCACGGTGGATGCAGCTCCTTAGCTCTGCTTGAGAGCCACTGTCAAAATGCACCATGCCTTGAAAAGTGACAGGCTTCTGAGTAACTTGTTTTACTGTCTTTTCATGGCTTTCCAGAAAGAAAAGTCTTTCCAAAACACAGAGATTTGGCCAATTTTTATCACCACCACAGAGTGCGGCACAGCTACTCCTAATGGTCCTGGGAGCGAGCCAGTGTCTGCGCAGCCACCGCAGCCCATTCCCAGACAGGCTGGAGTCACTGCATGCCTGCCACAGCCCTTGGATGGGCACAGCAGCTCTGTGCCACCTTGACCTGCCAGGGCTGAGCATGGCAGATCGGTTCCTCTATATTCATCACCTCCAGAGAGGACTGTGTCTTCAGCTGGCCAGGTAGCACTCTGCACTGGAAGGGTGCACCTTGCTGCCACCTAGTCAAGGTACCTTATTTCATGCCTGTTCTCCTACTGCTTACGCAGAGCCCCAGTTTCAGCTGGGATTTCAGGATGCCTTGGGTATGCATTGACTATGTGCACACCCAGACAGCAAGTTCCCTGAAGAAACACCCTGGGCCAGGGCACTACGTACGCCCTGTCTCCAAGCAGCCCACTACCGTGCTCCCATGAGGGGCATTTGCTTGGGTGCCACCATGCTGCACGTGAGGGTGCTGCCACCTCTGCTGTGAAGCTGTGGTTCTCCATGGCCACAGTCATGGCCCTCGCTGCATCAGTGCTGAGTGGCCAGTATGTGGGGTGCTGTGGCCAGACATATCTGCCACAGGGGTGAGGTCTTGTCCAGGGTTTTGTGGCTGGCTACAGCAGAGGCAAAAATCTTGGCAGTCTTTGTAAGGAACAAAAAGAAACAGGTCCCTTTCTGGGGTAAAGCATTTGACCTCTGTCAGATGGCTACTCCTGCACTGGATGAATTACATTCTCAGACCACCTACTGATTATAGAAGCAGCCTGGTCCAGACACAGACATAGGAAAAGAATCCTACTCAAGGAGCCTGTTGCCAATACTCATCTGTGTAAGCTAAGAGATACAGCTGGTGCACTCAGTGAGCTGCTGGAGATGTGACTCTATCCTTCTGCTGAGATGAGGTCTCCACGACAGAACAAGAGCCAGGCTATCTCCTTGCCCCCCTGATTTGCGAGTTAGATACTCACAAAGTCACTTTATCCTTTGAGAAGGAGCAGCGCACAAATGAATGTAGCCCTATCTTTGCAAGATTAGGGCCTCCTCCAGTTTCTTGCTGATTTAACCGCCTTCCAATGGATAAATTGATGGGAGAAAAAGCTGATTATTATGTCTCGTAACTGAGCAGCCCCCACAGCCCCATGCTCTACTACAGTAGCTTGGGTTTTTAGCTTTCTTATGTCATACTGTATTTGTCAAGACATAAACCAGTTAAAGAAATGCAGCTCCTCCGTGCCAAAGTTATGCCTTAGGAAGCCCCACTATAATTTTTTGTTCCCCTCAAATATTTCCTGTTTCAGTGGTGAGATGGCAGCACTGCTGTTCTTCTAGGATAACCAAGGATTCTTAAAGACCCAGTTTATGATTACAGATTTGCTAAGGTGGAGATTTGCATTTTCCCTATTATGCTTGCCCTGCACTGTTTCCCAGGTCATGTTCTCCCTTTTAAGAATAAAGCAATGTTGGGCACTAACTGCTCATAAAAAGCTATCTCAAAACATGATTGATAAAATACACATGCCTCATCCTGGAGATTACTCTATGGCAAAAGATAAGCAAAATGAGCCGGTTGTCAGTGTTAACTGTCCTATAAGAGCCATTCCATACTGATCCAATGTATACAGTCAGGACACAGAAGTCTGGTTTTCCTAAATCATTAATAATGCATAAGCATGCTGCTTTTTCTAGTCTCAGCCAGATGCTTCTCTATTATAATTGCACTCTCACTAATATATTCTCTGGTAGAGGAAAAGAGGATTAATCACATGCAGGGAACAGCAGGAATATATATATTTTAATTATTCTCTGGGCTTTGTTGTCAGCATTTGTTTGCATTTAAACATGAGGGTGGAGATAGGAAGAGGTTTCCTGTCAGCCTGCTGGCTTTTCTCTCTGCTCCTCCAGGTTTGCTCCTCAGGTGCTGTTACAGCTGACTGTTAGAACTTCTGAGAGCCTCTTCCCTGCAAGCAGCTGCCCTGAAGTCAAATGTTATCTGTAGATTTGCATCGAAACCCTGCTATCAACTCACTAGTTATCCACACTCCAGCCATATAATAGAGTTCCTTTGGGTATAGTGAGCTGTTAAATGGATTGGTTCAGTGATTGGGGGAAAAAAAAAAAAGTATGTGATTCCATTTACAAGCCCAGTTCACAAACCCTTTTAAAAACTCCATTTTTATCAGTGAAGTACAGGAAAAAAAAACCAAATAATTAAATTGGAGAGTGAGAGCAAACAGCATCATCAGACTCTAGCTTTGCCAAGCCAAGGCAGCATCTCGCCCACTGCCAAAAACGTGTTGCAAACTCCTTGCTTGCCCCTGCCTCCATACTTTTGCCAGGTACATGGGGCTCCTGCCACCTGGAAAATCAATTTAACCCACCAAAATGGCAGGAAACTTTCTGAGCAAAGAAAAGGATATAGGTATGCAAGATCAGAGAGAAAAAGCTGGCTGAATAAATACCAGAGTAGGGGAGAAGCTGCTGAGGAATTAGCACATAATAGAAATGAAAGGCTGGAAAAGGGGCAGAGGGTCATGGAAAGTATGGGAGGAAGAGCAAAGCTGCAGTGGAGTCAGCTCAGCACAGCACAGTACAGAACTATGGCTCATGTGCTTTCATGCTCTATTAAAGCAAAAGCAAACCTGTGTTTCCAGAAAAGCTTTCCCAGCACTTCCCTTGCTCCATTCTCTGTAGCAGAACTGCTTCACAGCCAGCCAGATCCCTAGAGAGCTAGAAACTAACCTGAAAAATGTATTAGTAATAGTAAGGAGAGCCCCTGCTGTGGAACGTGTGGTTGCATGAGGGTGATCAGGAGGCCACGGAGACAGTGGGAAGGTGGCTGAGAACCAGGGAGCTCCACAAACCCCACTTATCCATCAATCACCAGTGCAGACAGAGACTGACTCAGGTTAATTAAGGAAGTGCACTCTGGCTCTCCACTCCAGTAGCTGGAGCCTTCCACCCTGAGGCTCCTTATAGCAGTTTACAGCAGCTTCTGAACTGTATTTAGTGGGACTTCAACACAGAATGCATGTAAAGGAGCTCTGGAGGTCACCTTGTCCAACCTCCCTGCTCAAGCCAGTTGCAGAGGACTGTGTCTGGATGTATTTTTTAATATCTCCAAGGAGGGAGACCCCACAATCTCCCCAGCCAACCTATTTGCAAACACAGTGTGAACAACACAGGTGTACATGCATGCTCTCTTCTACAAGGGATTTCAGGGAAGACTTCAAGTTTTAACATGAGGGGTACTTTTTTTCATCATGATGCCTGGACTCCTGTGTCTAGTCATCCCTTTATATGATAAGGAAGCAGAGCCTGCTCTATCATGCCATTTCACACTTACTTTGGTCAGCGCTGGCATAGGCTCCATCTCCCCAAGTGAAGATAGCTCCTCCAGGCCCTGAGGAGCACTCCCATCCTCCTGACGCTGTGAGGAGACAGCACAGAAGCTTACCTAGCAGAGAGCAATTATCTTTTTTTGCAGGTCAATTTTCTGCTGGTTTAGTTTCCCAAGATGACTTACCCCATGCTCAGATAAGCATCAGTGCCAGCAACCAGGCGTGCAAGAGGGGCTGGGAAACCACACCGGATGAGACACGTGGTTAATGATGCCTAACTGTTGTGTAACCATAGCTTGTGCTATTCAGGTGACTACTGTAAAGCTCTCAGCCTCAGAAAACCCCAAATCACTAGGTCTAATACTGCACAAAGGGGCTCTTCAGTCTCATTCACTTCTATTTTGAAAGCATGGTGAGGAAGGACAGGATAATGGAAGTGCGAAATAGTTTGGATGACTCCAGCTGCAAGAGGTTTCATGCATCTTTTCTGTGTTGACTCATGGCCTGCTTACTGATAGCAACAATGTGCTGTTTTACAGCAGCAGAGGCAGAAATGCTCTTCCTCAGCTTCCTCAGCTGTGCAGGGACCCTGCCAGGCTGAGGGGATGGCTGTTGGGGAAGGGGCTGTCACACACTGTCCTTGATTTGGTCCTAGAGAAGAGCTCAGGTGCCCTTGGATGCTTCATGCGCCAGCTATTGAACTGCTCCATGTTGTAAAGAGCTTTCTTCTGAGGAAGAGCTGTGTTCACCACAAGTCCTTGTGCTTGTTAGAAAGAGCCAAGCGTACAGTTTCTTCCATGATCACAAGCTTCCTTTTGACTCTGCTGGTGGAGGCTGGTGAGCAGCTTTGTCGCTATGAGGCTTCTTCCAAAAGCTGGTCCAGGGCTGCAGGCAGCTGAGGCTCACCAGAGAACTGGCACACTCAAAGTCACTCACAATGGGTTTAATTTTCTTGCAAGCCATTTACAGTTTGGGTCTGTGTGATGCACAGTAAAATTTAAAGGGACAGATTGCATATGATTTGTGCATCTATCATCATAAGTATAAATCATTTTGATCACTTAGCCTTCTACCAGAGATGCATTCTTCCCCTCATTTGAGTCAGTAGAAGAGAATCCATAGCCATGACTCAAGCCCACAGCTAAAAACTGTGACGGAAATATTCAGCAGTTTAAACAGGCAGAACCCCATGTCCTTCCAGTGTTTTCTGAAAAACAAAAGAACAATTAAAACAACAACAACAAATCAGGAGGGCTGTACCATCAGTTGGGGCCAGGGCAGCTATGGACTAATGCTGGTGAGCCAGCTAAGGCCTGGCTGTAAGTGCAAAGCACCTCAGAAAAGTTCTAAAACTGAAAACAGCACTTTATTAATGAGTGAAATGGGTGTTGGCAAGGCATACATGGCACAAAGTTACTGAGATTTAGCATTTAGGAAGAACTTGCCTTACGTGTCCTGTTCTATAGCCTGCCTTGCAGTAATGGCACCAGGCTTCCTTTCAGCAGCAATGAAAAGTTTTCATGTTTCCTTCATGCTAACAAAGGACATCTTTTAGGACAGCTTTCTGGGAGACTTGCTGGGATTTCCAAGCTCTCCCTGCGGCAGAGGCGATGATCTCAAGTAGCATCGCTGTGGGCTCCCCTCCTTGTGCTGCTGGCTCAGCCCCACCTCAGCAGAGCTGGATGGAGTTGTGCTGGCTCCATGCTCTGCTGTTGTCTACACAAGGAAAAGAGTGCCTGCTATGAACTGTTTTTAAGTTGTTTTAATTAAACTGATATCAATCTCACTAATGTAAACACAAAACAAGAAAAAAATGTACCCAGATTTAAATCCTGTGTAACATAGCAAATGGATGGCAAACAGAAGGTTGAAGGGAGGGTTAGCTGGCTTGTGCACATTTAAATGCGGAGGTTGCATTTAGTGTTTGATTTAAAGGCAGTCCGTGTAAGCTGCTGCCTAGTGTTGACAGAAGGTAGGACAGCAAAAAAGTTAAATTTGCAACAGTGAAACAATTCTTATTATTCCTGTTGAAACCAGCAAAATTTAAATTCTCAGTGGATTTTAGCTTGGAATTACAGTTACCAGGAAAAGGTGTGAGAAGAAAAGCAGATGGTACCTGTGCTGATTCAACTGCACTTATCCTCTACTTGAGGAGCACAGGTAGGAGGGTGTAGGAGGAAGTCTGTGGAGGAAGAGCTGCTGTGTAGTAAGTACTGTGGCGGGGAGGAGGCAGGAGAGGCTGGGACAAAGCAGCACTGGTAGTGCTTTGGGGAAAGGCTGAGCTGCCTGAGCTCAAGGGGTAGTGTATTGCCAAATAGATGGATGTGGTGGGAGTTGCTGTTGTAGATCCACCCTGGGGCTGGTCAGACCTCAGTAAAGCTTCTTGCCTTGGCCTCAGGTCCTGGTGAATATTTCAGGTATATGATGCTCCTCCCTGTGGATTCTCACATAGAGACACCAGTAGAAGTGTATCACAGAAGAGGAAAACAGACATTTGCGGACTTCCTGCTGCATTGTCTGGGATGAAGTATTGTGGGAAGCAACCACATCATGCTCCTCAAAGACCATCTCCTGTGCTCTCCAGTCAGGCTCTCCTGATGCCAAATACACCATATGGAAGTTTGATTCATCGACCAGATGTGCTGGGAAATGTAAGAGGCCACAGGACAGGCTTTCCTGCAATGCTGGGAAGGACAGATTCCATGGGCTGTGCCTCTAGAGCAGAAGTCAGGGGCATGCAGGATGGGTTGAGACTGTTTGGTCAACAGGGCTCCTTGCTGTTCATCAAAGTGAACTAACTGATAGTGCTTATTACTTCTTCAGGTACTAAAACTATGTTGATGATAGGTTTGCCAGCTCCTGCATACCACGTGCAGGTCCAGAGGAGGAAGGCGCTTGAAGGTGGCTGCTCTGCAGGATCCCAGTTCTTAACAGCTCCTAACTTCTGCTGCTGAGGGCAGTGCTGGCATGGTCCGTTGCCTGGCATGTTATTAAGGCCTGGGGTGGAACTACACTGTATATCTCTCACCAAGATAAGTCTCATATGATTCAATGGACAAAGTGATGCTTTCTATCCTTTTTTTCAAGCCAGATTTGGTAGATAGAGCTGCACATTGTTATCAACCCGTAACATACCTATGTGAAAATCCAGAATTAGAGTTGCTGCATAGTCCAACCAAGAAGAAAGAGGGGGTGTTTGGGGCACTTTCTTTAACCGCTGTAGAGTGAAATACTAAGAACTAAAAATGTACTAGTTTGGATGATCCTCACTTGTCTATACAGGTAGAAAAACTGAGGCAGCCTCCTACCATCACTCACCGAGTTTGTAGCAGAACTAGATACAAAGCAATAAATTCCTGAAGGTGTTTTTGTTGGTGTTTTCCCGGCTGACTATGAAAAGGGTTTGTTATCTTCAGTATAGAGCAGTGTTAGTGGTGACTTCTCAGCTCCTGACAAGGAGCTGCCTTGTACTGGTGCAGCTTGGGCATATTCCCTATGGGACAGAGAAAACAGATCCATCTTCAAAAGATTGGACAGATATGGCAGATTTCCTGTCTTCATTTTTATCTGTTAATTTAGGCTTTATACCCATTGCAGGTAGGATATTCAGAAGAGCCTGATATTGTTGGTAAACTAACACTTGCACAAGTACTACTGTAACTGGCTATGATAGAGAAGAATCATACCTTATCCTGCAATAAAATATGAAGACAGTATACATGCTGGAGAAGTTGTATGCTAACTTAGTCAATGCAATAGCCTGTCAGAGGAGTCATACAATTAAATTATTTCACTCTTTCCACCTTCCATTTAGCAATCAATGCAAACTCTCCAGGGAAAAGCTAGATGAGGGAGGAGCCCATTGTTTTGCCCGGGGTGCAAAAAAGAAATACACCATGATTTATATGCTAATGAGCGATTCTTGTTAGGCAATGCATTCTGCAAGGTGTTGCAATGAGGGACTGGGTGGATGATCCATCAGAGGAAATTAATTCATCATCAAAGCAAGACAGGGAGCTCCCTGGTGAGAGCTGTAAATAGAACATTGGGAGAGTGACAGAGTGCAGGGTGGCATGTCCTTGCCATTAGCGCTCCCATTGACAGTTCCACCACTGCCTGCATTCAGGCTCTGGCTCATGCACATTATTTATAGAGCATTTCACATTCCTGGTCGGTATCCAGTCGATGCTGGTTTCAATTAGAATAAATGCTTATTGATTAAGAGGAGATGGGCCTGCTGATTAGCTCCTTAGGAAGCAGAGTGCGCTTGGCAGAGGGCAGGCTGGGATCCTTGCAGAGGCAGGAGCGTGTGGGGCTCTGAAAATCTGTCATGGAAGAGAAGTCTAGATTAAATCAATTCATTGACAAGTCCATTTAATAAAGATAAATGGTCAACTTCATTAGGGAATTAATGATGGGCCTGATTAAAAACCCCAGTGGGAGTCCTGTTGACTTTAGCAAGCTTCTGATCCAGCTCAGTATTTGCCTTAAAGCCATGGCCCCCAACCTTGGTCTATAGACTACTGAAACATATGTGCTTACAGCCAGGCCGTAATCAGAGCAGACATACTATGCCTGTTCTTGAGCTAGATGTAGACGGAAACCAAGCATCTCAAAATGCCAAAAAAAAAGGTCAAACATCTATATTTACATTAACGAGGAAATATTTTTTTTAGCTACTACAGAGAAGAGCCTTAGCTGGATGAATGCTCCAGGACCATGAAACCACAGCACATTTTCCCTTCCCCGGTCCTTCCTGCGTTATCTTGAACACTGCAAGATTTAGACACCACCACTGACTTTGCTGCGTGTTTGGGCACCTCAGACATTTAACTCGGGGTTGGTAGAGCGGGGCGGATCCTCGGGGAAGGGCTGAGGGTCCCGCCGCTGATTCCCGTCGGGAACAGCGAGGAAAATCGCCTGGTGCGTGCTGCAGCGTTCCCCTCCTGTGGCCGCGACCTGCCGGTGCAGGCAGAGCTGCCGGCGCGGGCAAGGCAGCTCCGAGCAGGACGAGCACAACTTGCAGGGAGCGCAGGCAGGGCCGCTGCGGGAAGCACCGGAGGTCGCACAGGGGCTGTATGGAAGGAGGGCTGAGGCGGAGCTGGAGGGTCCTAGGAGATGGAGAAGGGTGAGGAACAGAGAATGAGAGACAAGGCGCTGAGCAGGCAGTAGAGGGGCGCATTGAGGAGACAGAGCACTGAGAGGTGGTGGATGAAGAGTGACATGAGTTTTGTTTTTTTTTTTTTCTTTCACATTTCCTTCTGTTATTTGAAGAATGCACCTCCCTTTGGGTTCATAGCCAGGCTGTACTTGACCAATGTGTGATATATGAGCTAAGGCAAGGATACCAAGGTGGCCGAGCTGCCTCCCCTGCTATTTCCCCACCCTAAGGGACAGTGTGACCTTGCCAAGCACAAAAAGCAAGTGCTCAGTGGGATAGAAAGAGAAAGGCGTCAGTGTGAGTCTCTGACACTGACGAATCCACAGGGACAGCAGCTCTGTAAATGATGAATGAGTCCCTTCATTATTCATGCCTGTCAGGTGCTCCCCAGGAAAGTCCCACTGCAATCTGCCATTGCCTGCATGCTGCCTCACCAGAGATGCTGCTGCTGCTGCCACAAGGACAGGTGCTCACGGGATGCAGTTTCTGTGTAGTTTTGCTTTGTCAAATGCCCAATGAAACATCGGGGCGCAAAAGTGCTGCTGAGACACCACTGCCTTTTATGGGTCTTTTTTTGTCATAGGCCATTAGTGGATAGTTTTCAAGGTTTAATAGTCAGGGTATCTAGTATTAGCAGCTTGTGCTGTAGATAATGCAGCACACTACACGGGAGGATAGACCGAAGCATAATAATGATGTTCTCTAGTGGTTAAGATCCAACACAGGTCTCATCTACCATTCTCTCTGTGGCCAGCAATAAGGAAGGAAATTCTCTTGGGAGTCCACACACAGAGGAGCCGGAGTAAAACCACTTGAGCTGGACTGTACCTCAGTTCCAGGGTCTTCATGTCTGGCCTAAACCACTGGATCTGAGTCTGGGATGTGCTACCCAGGAGGGATGTTCATAGCTGACCTCCATGGCTCTTGTACCCTGCAGCTGGAGCTCTAATTACTATCTTAGATTAAGATAGAGCTGGAGCTCTAATTATTATCTCTGTCTGCCCTGCTGGAAATGTTATCAAGGAGTATGGGGATTCACTAGAAACACTCCTTCCAGTGTAGGACAATGTAATTGTTGCTATCAGAGAAGAGAATGACTAATAAGGATCTTCAGAGAGCATTTCATTCATCCTTCGCTACATGGCTTCAAAGGCAATTTTAAAAGGCATAATTAAGTAGCTCGAGTGCTAAAACTGCTTCGGCTCTTTTAGCTAATTTCTTTCCAATATCAAGATATACAGTGGACAATAATTTCCCAGCAGGCCAGCATCTCTACCTTTAATGAGCTAATGGAGCTTACATCTGTCTGCACTCCTGTTTTGCTCCTGCTGTTCATTTCTACCTGTTGTTCACTATTTTCCCTGTTGATTCTAGTGATAATCCCCAGAAGAGGTGACTGCCCCACTTCCATCTCACTCCAGCTTTTCTTTGCAGAGCAGCTCCTCACACACACAGCAGAATCTGTTTTTTTGATAACCATTTGTCTCTATATGAAAGATTAGCCTGATTTGGCAGGAGAATTGAACAAGCTGTTGCATTTATCACTCAGCACCGGCCTTTTCACTAGTTTGGTAGAGCACGAGACGTGTTTCAGTCTTTCTGGGCCTGCAGAGGGGCAAGTTGGACATCAGCATGGGTGACTACACTCCCCTGTTACTTTGACAAACCATCTCTGACATGAACCCACAAGCTGATACTGTTACAAAGGCTCCTTTGCTTAAAATATTCTACATAGCACATTTCCACACAGTTGAGACTTGTGGGTTTTTTTTTTGTTTTTTTTTTTTTTTCCTGTAAGGATGGCTAAAATAGGGAGAAGTCCTATGTAACACATCCATCAGGATCTCAGAGCATGACCATGGTGGCCTGCCCCTTCCCAACTCATGGATGCTAACCTCATCAACCAACAATTAGGAGCTCGCTTTCCTAGCACAGCTATGGTGTGGATGGAAGCAGGGAAGGGGCTGCATCTGCTCTCCCATTCCATGGGTGCAGCATTCTTGCCTCTGTTAATGGGGAATGGATGACTGAAGTTCATCCCTGCTCCTTCTAGTGAATTTGTCCTTGTGGTAGTCCCTATGGTATCAATGTCAATGTTTTAAAACCATGCCAGGGACACAGCCAGGTCCCCAGTTCCCATTGAATCATGTGCTTTGCAGTATGAATTTTAAAATAGGATGTTCTTTTCTGTTAGAGCAAATCTATCTGCTTTAGGTTCTTTCTTCAGTAAAATACATTAAAATGAGTTATTGAAAAATAATTTTGGAAGGGTAAACTTTCCCCCCCCCCCAATGTTTAAATAAGCCCAAGGCTGTTTTTCTGACCCTTCTGGACTGAAGATAGTATCCAAAAATAGCAAAGCAGGTGTCTAGAATTCCTTTATACCTGCATATGTCAAGAGAGGCTGTTAAAATTAATGGAGTTATACCAACATAAAAGAGGGATAATGAATTTGATTAGTTTTATTACTTCCCCAGTGTTACAGGGAGGTGCCAATCTGTTTGCAGGAAATATTGCAAGACACTTTCAGGCAGATAGAGACCTCAGCAAATGTAATACTGAATACGGAGCAAACCTATTGAGCTTCCTAAATGATTAACTACACATCATCGTTCCCACACTGGAGACTAATTAGCAACAGCAGACACTTTGGTAGGATATTCAAAACTAGGCCAGACATTTTAATCTGAGGTGTAAACCCAACATTTCTGCTCCACGTCTGTGGTTAAATGAGCTGTGCTGCTATAAGATGTTACACACTGGCTTTTACCTCACTCCTCCATCACTGGATACCAGTCCTGTTTTGAAGTGTGCAGCTGTTACGTCTGTCCCTGACACTGTGATGCACAGTCCAGTGCAGCATCAACCATGAGGAGCTGGAGGTTGAGCCTGCAGCCAACCTGTCCCAACTGCAGCAGCCCCTGTGGAGGCTTTGTTGGGTGAGGTTGGTGCAGTCCAAGCAGCTGCTTCAGCAAAGATGAGGCTTTGTGCTATGGGTTGCGTTTGAAATCTGCCTTGCTAGATTGAAATTTTTGGATGGGAGCTTTCTGAGTTGCCCAGAAGAAAAGCTCCTATTGAAAACAATGCTTCGTAATAGCAGTATGAAAGGCCAGGTTGGATGGGGCTTTGAGCAGCCTGGTCTAGTGGAAGGCATCCCTGCCCATGGCAGGAGGGATGAAACTAGATGATCTTTAAAGTCCTTTCCAAGTCAAACAATTCTACGATTGTATGAAACTTTGCTGCTCTAGGTGATATCTCACCACTTGGTCATAAGAAACCCTTTAAAAAAGTGAATTTAGACAGAAACTGATAAAATTTTCTTCACTCAGTTTAACATTTATGAAAAGACTATATTTGATTTTGGTTAAAACACTGTATTAATTACTTAATTCTTTACAGACGGTCAAATTCTGTTTACACTTTGATGAAACTGCTAAAAATATAGGTGGTAACTTGTAAAAGCACAAGTAATCTATGCATGTCCTTCATTTAAACTCAGTACAGTCATTGCTATTATTAAGGTAGAGGTGAGAGAGGGAATGTAGAGACGTGTGTATCTGAACCAGTTGCTAAAATACTTTTCAGTCAATCCACTAAGATGATAATACTGGTAGCCAAAAAAAGAGCAGGTATGTTTATAAACTATTGCATGAAGAAGAGGTAAATCCATTATAACCACTCACTGACCATAGCAGAAAATTCAGGTATACATGCATTTGGCTTGTATATATGTATGCCTGTGCTAAGTACATAGCATATAGATTACATTTATGTGTTAAATACATAATATATAGATAACATGTGTGTTATAATATGTATGGTATAACTCTAAAAAAGCGAAAAGCACAATTTCCATAGGTTTAATGATTAGCTGGTTGGAAGAATACGCGAGCAACTCCATCATGTTCCAGGAGAGGGCAGTCATATATATATATGTCCGCAGGGTTTAGAAGCCATTTATAAACCCCAGCGTAGGCAAAAGAAACGGCTAATCTAAAAAAAAAAAAACAACAACAAAAAAAAAAAAAAAAACCAAAAAAAAAACCAAAACCCAACATTTATTTCAGCTTTCATAACTGCAGTGTTGCTCTCAGACTAAAACATGACCTTGAGCTTTCTGAGCCATCAGGCTGAGGTCAAAACCACTCTCCCTAATGCTACAGGCAAAGTTTTCACAGGCCTCCTAGACAAAGTCTCATTATAAGCAGCTGACAGATACAAAAACATTGCATAAAGCTCAGTATAAGTACCATGGAGCAGGTGGTCAGTTGACATTTTCTCTTAGCACTGCTTCATTGGCAAGTCTTGCCAAAGAACTGCATTACCCCTTCCCCACAGCTCAAGCACCCCAACAGCAAGTCAGGGGCTACATCTCTGAAAATCATTGGAAAGGTGCTATGAATCTCTTTTGTTATGCTAATGCCAGGTGGATGTCAACGCAAGTATTAATTTCAAACCTGTTCAGCTGAAGTGCTTTGAGCTAGGCAGGATGCCTAACACAGCTGAGAAACTTTGTGTTTTATTTTAATTAACCCAACAAGAAAGGCAATTGAAATGAAATGTTTTCAGTTGTGTTCTCCAGTGCTAATCAGCAGCTCATTATCTTTAATCACACCGTTTCCAGCTCCATAAGAGAGGGATGAGCAGGAGTATTCTGGAGGTAGAGTGAGCACAACAAGCAGAGGGTGAGAGAGAAGAAAAATCCCAGTGCTTGTGTAGTGAGCTGGGTCTTGTCACCAGATTCTGGAGTCGCCTTTCCAGTTCTCTGTAAGCCTTGCACTTACCTGTAAAAATGTAGAACTTTGAATTCTTAGGAAATATTTATAGTTTGCAATGTCTTCCAGTTCATTATTTTCCTACATCTTCCTTTTCACCAGTACAATATGGTTAACCAGAAAAATAAGAGCCCTGTTAGCTCTTGCAGCTTTTGGGTACCGTGCTCAAATGGTCTTTTCTATCTTGGTTTCTGGTGTGTTACTTCTCTGTGGCCAGTATTGATGTGATTTGTCACTGGTTTAATTACCTGTGCCACCTCACCAAAGTTGCTTTAGTCCATGTGTTTTGGAAGTCATTTTGGAAACATCGAGTATCTGCATGAGCCTCAGAATTTCAAGGTTTGATAATCTGCCCCATTCTCATGTATTGCCAGTCTTGCAATATTTAATATTGATAAATTTATTTGTGCTACTCATAAAAGAACTATTACTATGGCTGTAGATATAAGCATGAAGCAGTATTTTGCAGTATTGTATAGTGAAAGGGATGTAGATAGTGGATAGTAAGTTATAGATAAATTACCCAAAATAATGGAATCCTTGTTTAGAAGTTTCAAAAGCCAAATTAAACCCAGTGCAATCTAGAAAAAGAACCAGACAAAAAGCCAAGTTTTGGCTATGGTTTTATCAAACCTTATCCAATAGATTGAGTTTGCAGAGCCATCCCGCCTCTGAGGTCTTATATGTCTGCACCACTGATAAGAAGAGTTAGCAGTGTCAGCTATTGCCAGATTCCAAATTAAATAGTTCACTATAGTGCAAATGCTGTCGTGTAGCAAGCTAAATCTTACAGCCAGAACACCAAACATGAAATCCTACTTTTTTTATGTTAAAAGTGCTCAGGAAAGTGTACATGGTCTATAACCAAGCTGTAAGTATTACATACTGCTGGATATTGGCTCAGTCCCCTGAGAGCTGATGGCAGAGCTCCCACTGAGTTTAGTGCTGTTGAATCAGGTGCTGTGTGGCTGCCTGGTCCCTGGGCAAGCAGGAGCAGAGTCCGTACAAACAGTGTGTGCTCAGCTTGGACATGGTCCCTGCCACCATGGTACTGTGTCCCTGAGCAGGGCTGCTGGGTACCACTGCATCATGTTTCTTCAAACAGAGGCACGAGGCTCAGCAGCCTCAGCTTTTCCAAGCTACAAAACCTGAGAAAGGAGAAAGACCTACTTTTTTTTTTCCTCCACATAGCCTAAGATCCATAACTTGGTATGTTAAAGCATTTGGGATCCTATGGTTCATACCACATCAGGTCTTCTAAGAGACAGTGTCTGTGCATCTCCATCCTGCTGTAAGCTATTTGTGATGGATGCAGTTCCCATTGTGTGAGCAGACCTTGCACAAAAGTTATCACTTTTTTCCTTTTTTTTTTTTTCTTTTTTTTTCCCCCCATTCAAATTGGTTGGAAAAAACACAGCTCATCCAATATTTAGTTAGGTGCGTATACCAGACTGCTTTATTGTTTCTCATATTTTTGGAGAGCCTCTGTAACCTTTTCATGAAGATAAACTATCACCATCATTATGAAAAGGATAGGGGTGAATGACCACCAGAAATATTTATTATGGGTGACAAGAGCTAACAGCCAGATGCATGTGCACCAGCCGCAGCCATGCCACCCATGTTTGGATGTGTGTGATGTATTTCAGGTTTCCCACCTGTACTGTTTGATGCCATGTAACACTGTGGGTCAAATTCATTCCTAGTGTTAAGTTCAGTGAAATCAAATCATCTGCCTTTGGGTTACTGGTGCTGTACCAGGGACTGTTTTGGCCCATGGTGTTTAATTCTGATTATACTAATTTTGAATTAGCATTTGGTTATTTCACACAGGAGGCAGACATTGTGTTTTCTCCTCACCTCCTGCTGTGTGTGCCCCCATGCATCTTCCTCAATCTTTGAAAAATTATTCCTCTCAGTCCTATTGTACCTAAGTGAAGAGAGGAAGTGGAGAGAGGAAGGTGGATTAGCCCCATATCTGTTCACCTCTCCACTAAGGAGTGGGGTGAAGCTGAGAAGTTTGCCAAGGGAAAGAATAGCAGCAAGTACTGTTGATACAGATAGAAGTAGAAAGTCTGCCCCCAGGATAGCTTGTCAAATGGAGCCTCCTGTGCCATTAATTACTGTTGCAAGGTGCAGATGAAATATATATGTGATAAAAGAGGTTTGCTTTTTAATGTCTTGTTCAAGCAGTTTTTTAAAGAGACAGCATCAAGCTAAGGCTCATACATAGCAGGTTTTCTTTCCTTGTTGCTCATAGGCTCTTGTCATTTCATTCCCAAAACACAGACTGAAGCTCTGGTTACAGAAGTTAGTCAGAAGGCTGACTTCTTCCTGGGGAACCCATAGGACTGACAGACTGTCTGTGGCTACATCAGCTCTCACAACAATATTTAGAATTGTGAGAGCAATCCTAGAGTCATTTTATTTGTTAGGGAATTGCAATTTAAATGGAACTCCACACAGCATGAAAACCGCAGTGTGAAGAATTATAGTTCAGCCTAGTTAGTAGTTTTGTATTTCATATCAAAAGCGTAACAAGACCTTTAAAACATAACACGAATGTACAAGTTATAGAAGTACACTGAGATCTTGGCCAGGGCAGGAGCTCCAGTAGTAGGTGCAGTGTAAACAAGCAGTACAAACCAGCTCCTGCCCCAGACAGTTTACAAGGGGAAGCTTTGCAATCTAAAGAGAGAAACTGAGGCAGGGAGAAATTTAATCTTTGATCAGTGTCACAGAGGCGATCCCTGGCACAGCCAGGAACTAAACATAGCCTGCTGAGTCCTGGCGGCTGCAGCCCTTTCCCTGGGATAGGCTGCATTCCTCCCTTGAATACTGTAGAGCAATAAATAGCAGCAAGCAGGGAAAAGGAAAGGGGAGCTGGGGGCTCTCCACTGGGGCTGGAGGTGTCCTGATAAAGTAGTGAAATGGCCAGGGTGGAGGATTTCCATCTGGGAGAGCTGCGTCTCCTGCTTCAGAGTGGCATGGTGGGGTGGGCAGTGGAGGGAGGAAGGTCAGGAGGGAAGGTGAAGATGATGAAGGTGAACGCCAAAAACAAAGAGGCAAGTTTTCAGCTTTGTTCTGAGAGGGCTGAGCCCTACAGGGATGGGTTTGAGGCCAAGTGCAGCCCTGCTGGCTTCAGGGAGTTAGTGGGCACCGGGCCCTGGCCAGGCTTCCTTCTAGGATGGGAGCAGACCTTACACCCCTGCAATGATGGCAGTCACTGGCTTGCTATAATTTTTTGTTCTCCTGATTTTTTTTAGCTGCAGCAGTGCTCGTTTTCCTGCTGGGTTATCTGTAACATCCCCACCACGTCACACCAGTCTCCCATTGCTTCTCCAGCAACCCCTGCTGCAGTACTGCTGCCATGCCAACCTCCCTGCTCCATACCCACCTTCCTCCTGTGTAAACCGTTACCCTGCCTGTGTCCCCATAACCCTGCTGTGCTACTGGCAGGGATTGAGGTGGCACACACAGGCCACCTTCAGGGCTATGTGTATGCTGCATGGCTGGCTTGGCCACATACAGCGATTGTGGCTCACAGCACCAGATTATCTCTTGTCAGGCAGCCTTAAACTGTCCAATCTCTCCCCTTTAATAGAGCTCCGGATGTTTTCTTGTAGATGAAGGAACTTCAGCACCTTTTGGACCTCATCAATGCTTAGATCTAGCCAGTGGGTTGAGGATTTATTGCCCAAGGGAGTGTGCAAACCTTGTTTCTTGAGGAAATAGTGATGAAAATGAACATTAAACTGGCAAGAAAGCACCCAACAAACTCTGCCTGTAGACGGGAAGATGGGAGTTATTTCAGTGCCAGCAGTGTGTGTCTTTCCAACAGCTTGCTTAAATCTGAGGAGCCTCACAGAAGAAGGAGAGCTTAAGAAGGGACCGGCAGCAAAGTTGTGTTTGCCCAGGCTGCGCCCATTGAAAGGAGTGGGAAAGGGAGCGGTAACCTTTATAAAGCAAGCAGCTGGGTTTCTGATTGCATGTGCACTGAAAGGAAAAGTGTACTTTGCCTTCTCTCTCTCCTCTTCCCCTGCTGAAAAGTTTGGCTTGAAGGAAAAACCTTCTCTCCAAATGGAAATACAATTGCCACATTGCCCTTTGCAGCAGAAGGAACTTGACATTTGACCATAAGTGGAATTTCCTTAGATGTGGACTCTGCTGTGAGATAGATTTCTCTTAGGCTTCTGATGCTTTCTAAATTAAAAAGAAAAAAAATCAACGGTTGCTTAATTTTCAGCTCTTCAGCCTTGGGCCTTCTCTGGTCTATTCCAGGCAAGTTTAACACCCCGTTATTAATAAGGTTCTGTCTTTTTTAATTCTGTGATAAAATGGAACTAACTATATGCTGATACTCAATTTCCAGAATGCCAGGATCCCTGGTTAGTCCACATTAGCTGCTGCAGGTGTGGCCTGGGAATGGCTCTTCACATCTGACTCTGCTCTGCACAGCATAACCATGATTTTATGTGAGTGGTGCTCTTGGTTAGCTGTATCACAAAGGTTCAGAAGCAACCGTTCACCTGCTACTTCTAATTGATGTAATTTCTTGGATTTCATCTATTAATAACGTGATAGATGAGGAATGGATCAGGATACAGCAGAAATACTGACTTGGGTTTGTGCTGAAGAGGCACAGTAGGGACAAGGCATCACTAAGAACTGCAAGAAGAAGCCCCAGGGGTTGCTGGGAGGCAGCAGCATCCCTGGTTCTGCCCTGAGATGGGAGCTGTTGGTTTTGTTTAATTGCATGTGAAAACGCTGGGATTCCCCTAACTGCCTCTCTCCAGTGGGTGTGATGCCTGTGTGCAGAAATGGCAGTGGGAGAAATTTGGTCCCCAGATTAGCCCTGGGGAGGGTGAGAAGGAAGAAGCAGCTTCATGAGTCAAATTAGGAAAATGCAAGGAAGCTTGTCCCTGCAATTTTAAAGCATAAAACTTTTGATCTGTGCTTCCTGGATACCTCACACTTTTCATGAGCTCTGAATGGAAACACAGACTTTTATCTCTTACTTTTTTTTTTCTAAATAACAATAAGCAAATCAGATTTATTGAGACTCTCCTGTTTGTAAGCAGCTCTCCAATTTGACAACCTGATTTAGTGAATTCTCCTGTTTGCCGGCTGTAAAGTAGAGCCCAGGCTCTCTTGCCACCATGCCACACCTCATGGGCTGAGCCTAGGAAATTCACTTCACCCCCTTTCAGGATTTGCTCCCCTCCATGCTGGCAGGGGAGGACCTTGATCCCTTCCCCAGAGCCCGAGTGCCTGTCACCCTGCAGTGCCTGGCTCAGCACTGAGGTGCTGCAGCCCTATCTGTGCTTCTCAGCCCAGGCTTCCCACCCCCAGAGCTGAGTTTAACCACATCAAGCCAGTCTTGAATTTCTCCTTGAGGCAACTGAAGGTGCATGTAGTGAGAAACATCAATATTGGAGAACTGAAAACAAACTTAATCCTGTTTTCAATGCAAACTGCCTGGAAATACTACTTACGTGCTGTTGAAGCAGTCACAAGGAAGTTCTCCTTTTGCACCAGCTGCATGCCTCACCCTAAACGTGACTTAGATAGGTCACTTACGTGTTAATAATCTGCTTTATTCACTATTCCCACAGAGTCTTGTCCCCTTTGCAGAAACTGCCAACAAGGTCACCGCTTCCGTTAATTGTGCCTGTGTTTATTGTAAGACAGAGGTGGCTCCGAATGACTGAGAATGAAAACTCCTCCCAGATCATTCCTGCTGTCAGACACGGGTGATGACTGTTTGCCAAGTAGAAAATGAAAGTGGGTTGTAAAGTGCACCATGTTACAAACTTCACAGGTACCCAGGTGAATGACTTCCCCTGTTGTTCAGCTCTGATTCCATTAGCAATCCCTTAATTCTGCCTTCTAGCATGACAGGCCTTTGCTCCATGTTGTGGGGCAGCAGTTGCTTTGGTAGAGAAGATCACTTGGACCGATGATCTGATGGAGCTTTACCAGATCTCTCTGGTGCTCCCTTTCTGGTCATTCCCAAAAGCATAGTTTGCCCCTGTTCAATTTTGGGGTAAACCCCTGATCTTTTGGTTACCTGTTGTGGCTAACCTTGGCCAGTAGCAATTTCAATGACGTATTTTCAGCTTGGTGAAAGCCTCTGCATTTTCTCTGCACAGAGCAGGGAGGAAGTATCTCAGGGAAATGAGGGATCAAGGTAGGACTGTGTTTGGCTGTTGTAAACATTCTGCATTGGTAATGCACTGTCTGGGCCTGGTTTTAATAAAGACTGAAGGTGAGTGAAGGTGCAGGCTCCCTTTGACCTGTGGTGGAAGGAGGAGGCTTTTGCTCCCCTAAAGCACATTTCAGTATTCCCAGGATGATTCAGAGTGTCTGACACCTCACCTTCCTTTATTACCAAACCGATATCCTTAATCATGGATGGCTGCAATTAGTTCCCAGAGCACTGATAGTACATGACAAACACAGTGGCTTTTGCCTTCTGAGAGGATGATACTGCACCTCAGTAATTCCTCTTGGGATTTTCCAGCTTTGAAGCCTTTGTCAGCCAACCTTGGATATGCAAGCTGTCTAGGGAAGCTATTGATTCCTCTCGTCTCCACCTCCCCACCCGGTTAGGCTGATTTGTAGGAATTTCTGTAGGAACCACTGAAAACCTGGCAGAGCTCATTCATTTGTGAAGTTTCTAAAGACCTCACTCATGGCGGAAACCATCTGTTTGCCCGAGTGCTATTTTTGCAGCTGCCAAATCAGGTTTGCAAGACTCTCACCTTCTCCTCAAACCCACCACTTGATACCATAATATTTACATTCAGGACTCAACACTCTTTTTTTCCACCGGATCTGTGCAGAGCAAATGCAACTGTGCTCTTTTGTGCAAGACTCAGACTTAATCCCCCTGAAACAAACAGCAGTAATGCCATTAAACCCAGAAGCAGCAAGATCAGATTGAATTGTATGATTTTTCTTGGATTTTATGCTCACTGTGACAGTAACACCTGGAACATTTGCAAAGGGAATTCCCATTAAAGCTAATTGCAACTATGCATGAGAGTCTACCATGTATTGATGGGAAAACAGCTTCAGCCTCAGTCCCCATGTGCTGGGTGGCTCCTGCAAAGTCTGCCAACAAAGGGACACTTGTGTTTATCAGCAAATGCTGAAAGCCAGGCTCGTGTTGTTCCACTCACCTTCTCTCCATCCTTGTGAATATGCACTCCGCTTGAGAGCTAGGGCAGGTTCATTTTGGTACCCAGTGTGTCAGGAGACATTACCAGCAACAACTGAGACAGCTCAGAAGCCAGTTTTGTCCTTTAGATGTAGTTTTTCTATTTCCTCACATAATACAATGGCCTTTAATAACTCCTCCCCAGAGGATGGAGCCGCTTATAGATGAGACTAAAATGCTGAGATTAAGACTATCCACTCACTTCTTCTTTAAGGTAAATCCTCTTCCGAATTGCTGATGATCTTATATTATTTACTGTATATCTGCACTTTTGCATGAAGTATTTCTCTGTGAGCCAGCAGTTATCACTGGTTAAGGTTCAGATTCCTTACACATAGCTGGAATTTCTCCCCCATTTTCTCTTTGAATGTGCAATATTATTTTCCCTGCCATTGGATTGGTGTCATCTGTCACAGTTAATCTTCTAATCTTCTCTCTAGGGTGACATCAGAGGAAATGATGGAGATGTTTTCTTTCTTGAGTACAAAGCTCAGATTCA
The DNA here is from genome assembly GCA_032466535.1 of Forpus xanthops. Taxonomy (NCBI): domain Eukaryota; kingdom Metazoa; phylum Chordata; class Aves; order Psittaciformes; family Psittacidae; genus Forpus; species Forpus xanthops. The sequence goes on along the minus strand of JASSUY010047017.1, from coordinate 48,704 downwards.
ATTGTGACTAGTGAAAACTGTGTTAATAAAATAACTTAAAAAAATGGAAAGTTATGATATACAACTCTTACTATAGATATTTTGCTATTTTTTATTTGCTCTTTCCTAGAGGACTGGTTTAGCTGTCATCTGTATCTTGCCTTTTTTCATTCAATTTCCCTTCACTGGATGCACCTGCATGAGATCCTGTCAGTGCATCAGCTTTTCTTGTGTCTGAGTTATTACACTTCCCATCCATCGGGGTGAAATGAGAACAGAGTATGTCAGAAAACAATAATGAAATAAAATCCCAATTATTGGGACTTGCTGGGTGCTCAACTTCTAGTTTGAGCTGGGCTGCTTTCCTCAGGGCAGGCTTCTGTGGTTGATGTACAGAAAGAAATTGAGGCCCATCTGACAGCTCTGGAGCCATTTCTCTTCCATGTGCACATGGCACAGCATCCCATGGTCCCAACATTTTCCCTGCAGGTCCCCCAGGTATGGACAAGACCCCACCAGTGACTCAGGGTGCTGGGGGATGGATGACTGGCCAGCATGGTCTCCCCTTGTTTCTCTCTGTTTTATCTGGGTGCAATTCCAAAGCTGTGGTTAATTTTACCCTTACATTAGAGGGCAGAAAGTCCCATACTCTCCCCACCAGCCACGGGGCTTTTCAAGGGGAGAAAACCATTCTTTGCTAATAAGTTCATAGTTGTGACTCCCAAGGAAAACAGCATGAGGAACAAAAGACTTAAAGCATGTGCTGAATTTATTCAGCTCATTTATCAGTGCCAGCAGGAATATTTAGCTTGTCTGAGTGTGGGTCATGCTCCACAACTGCCCCAGTGCCTGGGCATGGTCCCCACTAGCAGGACGGTGTTTTGGGCCATTAGTGCTCTGAGAGAAGGTCACCCACATCCTGATGCCAACCTCTTTATATCAGCCTGCAGTTTCTCTTCTAGCCCTATTCTTCCCCTCCCCCTGCCCAGGCTGTGAATCCTCTCATATCCAACAGGCAGAAACCTCTTCACACAGCAGGGAAAACCCAAGGGAATTTGCATAAATTAGAAGGGAGAAGAGCATTTCAGCCATTCTCTATTTAAACTGCGTGGAAATCATACTGATGGGAGATATAAATGCCTGCCAAAGCAGGCAGTAAGGCGCTTGCTTCAATCTCACGGAAAATTGAAGACTTAATAATCAGATCTGACTTGGTTAGCTAAAGAAATCATTTTCTCTTCTTGTGATTTCTCTCTGCCAGGAGACAGAAAGGCAGAAGGAAGGAGAACAACTTGTCCATGCTGCTACAGCAGTGACTAGCTTAGCAATGCTAGTGATGTTAGCCACTAGTGATGCTTGCAGGTGGCCAGCGCCTGGCAGGGCCTGAGATCCCTGTGAGAAGTGCAGTTCCCTGCTTTTCCTATAAGGTTTGGATGAAGCTGGTTCCTTCCTTGAATGAGACTGAATGAGAAGTGAGTCAGCAATGGCAAAAGCCCTGGTCCAGCTGGGAGTTTTCAGGTGGATCTGACTCTCTGAATGATCAGAGGGCTGAGCTTGTCTGGTCGTGGGAAAATTAGGACACCCCATGAGATTTAAAATCCCACATACTAGATTTTCCAAGGCATTCAGGCACTTAGATCAGGAGTATAATTGGATATGTAAACTCCTAGTTTAGAAACTAAGTCCTTCTACATGAAGTATTTGGGTGCTAAGGTGATCGTGTACTGTTGTAGGTGTCCTGCACCCAGGTTTTCCCACACAAATCCTCTTTCCCCAGGTATATCAGCTCAGCTCCAGGTTCCTGGTGTCTCAAAAGCTCTTTGCACAATCCAGAGTGTGGGTTGTCTGCAGGGTTTGTTGCATAAACAGCAAACAAGGCATTTTTATTTCCTCCTGGAAAGGTCCAGAGAGGCCACCCTAGCAAGTGATTATTTTATGATGCATCAGGGCGATGCAATTGTCCTGGACTGAACGAGTCCAGGTTAAACCTTCTTTAGGAAATACTCCGGTGACTTCCTCCCATACATTACATTTACAATCCCACTCATGGTACTTCTCATGGATTTTATGCAGTAGACTATCTGTCATGTAGAAGTATGAAACAGAAAGATTCATGACTGGTTCTCATTGTGTGTTGAGGGATAAGCATCTTTTCAGTTCCTTGGAAATCCCAAGTGACAACAGGTATTGAGAGGTTTTTATACATTTCCCCACGTTATTTTAATGCCACCTAAAATAATATGTATTTTACTTCTTACCTTTTATTGTTTAGTTCAATTTTTTGGCTTTTGCATTTTTTGCCATGACAGACAACAGGCTTATTCATAAATTTCCCAAACTTTCTCCTTTCAGACTTGAATTTTCCAGGCTTGGCCTTTCTCCAGGACTAAGCATATTTCAGGATGAGGAACAGAAGAGGTTAAAAGAAATACTCAGTTTTACTCAAAATAAATAATAAAAAAGTCTTATAACCTCTCAAACAACACAGTAACTAAAGCATCCAGGAATAGAGCCAATTTTTTAATTGGAGTAGTCCAATTAATTGGAGTAGTCCAATTGGAGTTTCCCAAAGGAAAGTGTGTCATCGGAAAAACTGGGTCTGATTTGTTCAACTTTTGACTCCATGGGTAACTTCATGTTTAGTGTTTCTGTGAAGAACTCTTCCAAGGCCAAATGCTAATGTCTGCTCTGGCAAACAAACTCTTGCCGACTTTGCTGTAATAGTTTAAGATGTGTTTGTCCTCAGCATTCTCTGCCCTCTTCCAGAAGATGTTGACCCCCTGTAGCAGATTTGGCCAAGGACGACACAACAGTGGTGACTAAGGCATGGGTTTCTTAAATTGCTCTTGAAGACAAGCTGGAGCTAAGACACCAGTCCGTGATGTGACGTGCCTTGGCTGCAGGCACTTGTCCAGCTCTGCTGGAGAGCTCAAAACCTTCAGTGGAGGAACACCAGCAGACAGCTGTGAGAGGTAACTCCAAAATCAGCTGCAGCTCTTTGCTCAGCAAGGATGGCGAGCTCTTGATCCTGCAAATACTTATGCATGTGTTTAACCTTATAACTGTGAGCAGTTCCAGGGACTTCAGTGGGGCTTGAAGTTGTACTGGCATGTAAATGCATGCAGAACAAGGAGCCTGCGTTAGCAGAGTCCAGTAAAGAAAGCTTCAATTCTCACACATTGGGGCAATATGTTTCTGCGGTGAAATTGCACTGGAAAAAAAAAACCTGTGGTCTGGTTTAGTCCTTTTTCCCTTCCCGTATGCATACTGAGATTAAGACCATACATCTCCATGTCTTCCTATCTTCCAGAAGAGCTAGAGACCACTCTGAGTCTGGTGGCAACAGCGTGGAGAGGCTAAACATGATGCGCTGCACTTCTCCTTTGTACAGCCTCTTTGGCAAAGAGCACAATCTGAGGCTCTGTTTCTCTGCAGAGCTGCTCTCCAGGTGAGTCTTATACCAGCAAATATCCTGGTGCTGTTGCATGAGCAGACCTAGAAGCAGCCCCTAACAGCACTGTTCCTTGAATGATGCCAATAGATCTTCATGCTGGCAAACCCTTATGGCTATGGGAGACTCAAGGTCCTCTCACCTGACAGGCAGCCTGAGGGATGATTTTGGCAACATGTAACTATCTACATTTGAAGTTATTTTAGCTTCTTTGTCACTGGCCTGACATCCTGAGTTGAATCTGTGGCCAGCTATGCTGCTGAGTAACCACCAGAGTATTAAAAGGCTTCTCTTCAGAGAGAAAAAAGGTAGACCCAGCAGTGTCAGCCTTTGGGTCCTTAGACTGAGGCATCTAAGTAAAACCAGCCCAAATTCTTGAGAGATACAAGTACACTGATCTCCCAGTATACTACGTGCAAGTTAACCCTTTGTTCTTCAAGGCATTTTGAAGAAAGGTGTCCCTTGGGGCTCTGATGGATCATTTCTATGAGGGGCTGTGCCAAGGGTCTGGAAGCATTTCCCAGAATCCCCCCAAAGACTCTCCCTCTCCTCCCAGCCCTCACACCAGCTCTGGGTCCAAAGCCCAACATTTGTGAAGGTCTCAGACACTGAAGGTCCATGTCAGATAAAGCTCAGACTGTCCCTGACTGTTCCCAGAAGACAAAGTGGCAGCAAATCACCCCCCAGGTGCTGAGGGCACCTGCCGGGTCCCACACATCTCTCTGCCAAGGCTGCCATGGCTCTAAAGTTGCCAGAGCCTTTGCATGTGCTTCATTCAGGAACCTAATGAGCACACCAGTGTGCAGGGGCACCCTACTGTCTGCTCTGGAAAACTCATACCAAGCAAATTCCACATAAACATTTCCAAAGATTGAAAAAAAAAGTTTTAGGAGCAGCCACGAAATGCTTTACTAAGGCAGCATTAAAGTGGCATATTTTCAGCAAGCAAAAGTCATAAAGTTACAGAGAAATCTTTGCTCATAACAATATTCCATACCTCAAAACAGCCTTTAGTTAGTGTTGACAAAAACCTGTTTTTTTCAGATATAGAGTATGAACAGAAGATAATTTTTTCCCTTCCCCCTTAAACAGATACACCTTGGCTCCTGCCCCATCTTCAGCAGCAGGTACTTCTGATCAGATCCTTCCTTAACCTGCAGACTAAGAAGGTACAGAGCAAGGTGTCAGAGCATATTCCCAAGCCCATCATGTACTCCCTGTACCCCCTGGGAAGCAGGAGTGCTCCAGTGGTGTGGCTCCCAGCACCAACCCCAAAGCTCAGCAATTAGCCCAGTACTCCAGCGCAGATTTGCAGCTTAGCTCTTAAAAGCCGTTTCATAAATATTCGATGGCCTTTCCGACAGGGTAATGTGCCTCTGTGACATTAAAGAGGAAACTCTGCGAAGGGGAGGGATGACAACAAATTTATCCACCAATAGCACACTCTTTTGGCACAAAAGCACATTCTTATCTTTACATCCCATAATGAGAAGGCAGGGACGGGACTGTTGCTACAGCTCTCTGGGTGGGTAGATGTACAGTGTAAGAGAAGGGTGGCTGTAAATTGTTAGATATTTTTCCCCCCTTGCCTTTGCAAGCAGAAGGACCGGTGCTTGCAGTGCTGCTGTGGTTTTCCTAAAGCCCTGGTGAGGAGGACTTCTCGCACGATGTCAGACTGCGAGGGACTGCCTGTGGGTAAGTGCCAGATTTATATTTACCCCAGTGTCCTGCCGACTAGTTCGCATTCTCAGATTGCAAAGTCACACGCGAAGGCTTTTGCTCTCAAAGGGAGCTGGAACTGCAGCAGGGAGAGGAGAAACTCCCTGCAACCGCTGCAGATCCTGGTGCAGTTCCTTATGAGTCCATGTTGAAGGGCTGGTGGGGGTGGCAATGCCTGGATTTTCTCTAAAGGCACGGGGGTCGGATTGGAGGGAGCGTTTGGGAATTCAGGCAGATGGTCTGAAGTGTCTGTGTCTGGAGAGATGATGGTGTTGATGTGCGTTGTCTCAAGCTCGTGAAGGAGAGTTTCCGGGGATGTGTTCTGCAGGACCAAGCGCACCATGTGTGTGCCCTGTTTATGCCTTGATAAACCTTCTGAGACGGTAACGGATGCTGCAAGGGCAGATAAATGTAATGCAAAGGGTTCATTTGCTGAATGCAAATAAAAATGTATCTTATTTTCAAAATAAGTGCCCTGCATGTTTTGCCTATATGTGGGAAGGAGACCTTTACCTGCACTTACGGCTGTATATGTAAAACTTCACTGAGCAGGAGAGCACATCAGCAAAAGAAGCATGTTTCTTAGCTGTTTTCTTTTAACTGCTATAGGAACTGTAAACACTCACTAGACTGTCTGCACAAAAGGAAACTCCTGTCAAAAAGCTGAAGTAGTTCTCTGCCAAGGCATTTTGCTAATAAAGATATGGACCACTGGAAATATCTTTTTAGTTTTGTTTTTCCTTCTGCCATGGCAAGCATTTCAGTTTTCATATATATATTTATACATAGGCATACTGTGTAGCACTTGTGTTTCACTGCCCTATGAAGGCTGTGTGCCAGAGATGAGGATCTGGGCTAAAAAGCAGGGCTGAAGAAGGTGGTTGCAGCAGTGCTTTTTTAATCCTCCTCTCTCTGTTTCCATTTTACAAACACAAGCCCAAGTCCTAAAATGTGTGCTCAAAACCAGAGTGGAAAACTATAAATTATGTATATGGTGCAGTGAACTGCACCATCCACAATTCCCAGTGCTGTTGCTAGCGTTGTCTAAAGAGAGATGAGGTTGAGCATTTCCTGCTTACCTTCTCAAAGGGCTGATCTGTTACCAGAAAAGCTTCCCTTCTGTAGGCTTTGATTTAAGGGCCTGATCTCAGCCTGCTTGTTAAGCACTCTGAGCTGAGGGTGGGATATTTCAGTGACAATATTTAGCTGGCATCTGATATTAATGTTGAAACTGATATTGTCAGTGCGTGGCATGTTGTGTGCAGAAGTTACTGATATCTCAATTACCTTTGCTGCTGAAAGGACTTACCAGCTTTCCTCCATAAAAGTGTTCATAGATGCACGATTTGAGGGAAGGAAGCAGTTTGTTATGGGCAGGAATGAAAAATAATTACAAAGTCATGCTTAGATGTGGACGTGGATCAGGAATGTGCCACCATATGCAGAGGAAAGGTTCGTTTCTCGGAGTTCCCCCAATAGTTTTCCTGTGTTTCCAGAGCTGGTGGGGCCCCCATCCCAGCTCCCTGGTAGCAGCCTCACCCTGCCTCCTGCTGCTCTGCCCCATGCTGGGCACAAATAACAGATCATCACAGCTGAGTGGCCACCCAACTGAACTATTTTCTGGTTTGTGTATGTATAAATGTGTGCAAAGCCAGCGCTGGAGACAGAAATGGTGGCACTCGTGCAGTTATTAAGCAATTTTAGTGAATCAATTGCTGACAGCTTTCTTTTCACATCAAGTATTTCGAAATCAAATAATTCCCTTTGTGGTTATTCAACTTTTACTAGTCAGTTCAGAGTTTAAAACTTTAGCAACAAAAACTCCATTAAAAGGGTTGCAAAAATCATCATCAAACTTTCTAAAATAATGATTAATGTCCACTAGTGCAGAAATACCACTTTGCTGGGTCCGATAATCAGAATAATTCTGGCATTGTACTTCTAAAATCCTTGGTTTTGAATGTGGCCTGATAATATAGCTGCAAAAAGTGGTTGCAGTGACAGATATCATTAGCACTGCAATGTGGCTAGAATCCAGAGCCCTGCTTATAACCCAGACCATACAGACGTATGCGTGCGCCCATGTATACACATGCACACAGCTATAAATAAGTTTAGCCAAAGCACAATATTAGTGTCAAGTGTGTGTGTTGCTTCACCAGCCAACAACCTGGAGAAAAGCAGATTGCAGTTCCAGTAAATTAATGCCAGAATTTTTAGCCTGCTTTCAGCCTACACAAGAATGTAGCAAGAACAGCTGTGTAATTGTTCCCTCAGACAAGCAACTCAGAGGGAACTGCTGAGTACAATCTTTGAATTAAATAGCTGGATACGAAAGGGTTGATATACCAATGATTCTTCAAAGAGAAGCTTTATTCAGTAAGAAGATCCCACTTCTGTGCTGGAAATGGTTATGCAATTTTTCAGGATGAAAGCATTGGGTGGTTTTAATTCTCTATGTTCACTTCCAGTGTGGCTGCATGATTTCACTGATGTCGAACGGAAAATTAAACATGTGATGCAAATAAAGTTTTATGCTGTTGTTTGAGTGTAGCACAGAAGAGTTAAGCAAAGCATCCTAGATGTCAGATTGCAGATTAACTGTAAGCATGCGTACAGTTATTTTCGACTGAATTAATACCAAAAAAGGCCTTTGAAAGCATCACTATTGACAGGTTGTGTTAGTGAGCAGATTTCTAAAATTCACACTATTAACTTCCCAATGTATCACAGGGAACTAAAGAAGAAACAAAGATCAATCACTTCAGGACAAATGCACTCCCATTGCTTTCTCATTAGCAATTACTGGTATACTGATGCTATCCATTAGTGCCACCTGCATAGATTTCCTGTCATTCCTACGTGCAGATAAAATAAAAGCATAACAATTATTTAAGAGTATACTCTTGTGTGCATTATTTTTCTCTTGTAAGGAGATACAGTTCAGTCTCCCTATGACTGAACAGCTTTTCATGCACCCAGCATTTTGATTAGGAATGTATGAGTCATGATGGTTCTGGTTCTTAACACAACCCTTTTGACTTCAGGAAAAAACCCTCTGAAGTCATGCAAAGGTTCCTAAAGTGCCTCTTTCCTTATTTTCTTATTTCTTTTTTCAGCCACAGACTGACTCTGAATGGCATGAGGAACTTTTTGTGGATAGCATCACTTTTGAAATAGAAGGAATTCAGCCATAGTAGATGAAGATTATATTGCTGAATCAGGAATAGCTATTCAGGCACATGCTTCCTCTGTTATTTACTACAACAGAACTAAGAAGGGAAGAAACAGAACTGATGTAGCTTTTTCTGCAGCAGATGGCATGCGAATCTAACTGAATTTCCTTAAAATCCCTTTCAAACTTTTACTGGCCTTGTTTCAACAGTAGAGGAAGCAAGACCTTTCATCTGAAGTATGTTCCTGACTCTTTAGCTAAATACTTCCTTTCAAAGCTAAAATTACACATTTTAAATTTGTCTTTAAGACAGACTGGAGCCAATTTTCTAAAATTGGTGTTTTCAGAATGAGGATATCCAGAAATGTACAGGAATTTAGATTTTCTGAAATTCAACACATATTCCTCACTGTCAGTGGGAGTCCATTTAGCTCTGTCAGAAAGGCTGCTAGTGAGTGAGACCTCCAGCTCCCACACTGGGCTGCCTCTAACCAGTTGCTATGAAATACAACACACATATATTTTTGTGACCAAAAAATCACTAGAAATGACTCAGCACATGCATGAGCAGTTCTCCTGTCCAATAAAACTGCCCACTTTCACATACTCAGATTAGCACGATGCTTTATATTAGCCTTTCATCAAATTTGCTAAAAAATGCCTAGCTTTTTGCAGATAACTCTGTGTCCATTTAGGGCTGGAGCACCTGTTCTACTCTGTAGTTTAGACCTTAGGTAAAAAGTCTTGACTCAGACATTAATGTTGTCATGCGAGCGGTCCCATTGAATGCTACTATTTGCAGGCTGAGACCCTAAATAAAAGGCAGTACACTAAAATCACTTTGCAGAATTGCTGTACAGAGTGCATTTAGTCCTTTGGGATAAGCAGGGAATGGCAAGGAGTTTTTTTTCAGCACATCAACCCATCTGCCTGTTGCAGATTAGAAAGGTAATAGCATTTCTTAAGCATCTCAAGACAGCAGTTTGCAGGATGAATGACAGGTCCTGACCCCATGAAAGCCACCAGCTCTGGCTTCCATGCTCGGAGCTCCCTATGAATATTCCCTGGCCACATGAGGCAGGGGCGCTGGTACTCCCAGACCTACAGTGCTAGCTTTGCAGAGTGAGGCATGAGCAATCTTGCAGTCAGTACTCTTGGAAACAAACAAGCAAAACCATATAAAACTTTCAACTTTAGGAAAGAATGTGGTCGAAGCCTGAATAAAGTGACTGTGAATGCCTACTGTCATTGAAGCTGCGCAGCCTTGCTCAGGCCACTGGATTTAGGTGCCATTGTCGATTGCCTGAAGTCTCCCTATGGGTTTAATCTGAAGGTTTATGAGGCCAGCCTTGCTCGTGGCTAACTTGCTACACGCTCTGCAGCTGCAATAGACATAGCTGTGAAATGTCTTGAAAAGGGAAGGAAAAATGTCTGTCAGTCAATATAAATCTTCAAGAAAAAAGCACTTCCAAATGCCAGCATTTACCCCATTTGAATCATAGAGTCATTTAGGTTAGATAAGATCTTTAAAGTCATCGACTCCAACCATTAACCCAGCACTGCCAAGTCCATCACTAAACCACGTCCCTAAGTGTCACATCCTCACATCTTTTAAATACCTCCAGGGAAGATGACTCAACCACTACCCTGGGAAGCCTGTTCCAAAGTTTGACAACCCTTTTAGTGAAGAAATATTTCCTAATATTCAATTTAAACCTCCCCTGCCACAGCTTGGAGCCATTTCCTCTTGTCCCATAACTTGATACTTGAGAGAAGAGACCAACATCCACATCGCTACAACCTCCTTTCAGGTAGTTGTAGAGAGTGACAAGGTATTTCCCCAGTGCCCTTTCCTCCAGGCTGAACAACCCCACTTTCCTCAGTCACGTTTGGGAAGTCAGGTCAGAAAATGAATGCAAGCTGTTAGAGCCGGTCACAGACTTTCCAGTAGACTGTTCTATCAAAAAAAATAGAGAGGTCACCATGCCAAAATGCTACTTTCTGTCTACAATTTCAATACATTAATAAATTTCTAAAGACTACATTTGAATATTGAAATTGAATGGAAAGTAAGACAAAAATTATTGGAATAGTTGGGCAAAATAAACCCAAATATAATATCCGGCTTCCTTGTCCCAGTTTGATGCAAATGAAAGTAAAATCACAGGCTTCTCTCTGCAGCTGGGAATACTCAGGCTGACATACCCTGTTGCTCCCCCTGGAAATGTTGTGGGTCCTTGATCTGCCTGAGCAGTGCCTTGAGCAGCAGAGGCTGTGCAGAGGGGCAAACACCACAATAATGAAGCAAGAATTATTTTTGAAACATGAGGAGGTTTTGGAACATGAGGATCAGGCAAACAGCAGTGGAAAATGAGTGACTCCGGTGCCACAGGAATCCATATTTTGCAAGAAAACCCCCAGCAGCAGATTTATGGTGACAAGCAAGCCCCCCTGTTACAGGGCTGAGACCTGCCGGAGGCACACCTGGAAAGTGCTCTCTGCCCATGAGGCATTTCAAGACATCCCCACCATCCAAAATATTCAGACAACTGTCCATAAAGGGTTAAAATTGCCTGTGTGCAGCCTTCACCTTCTTCCCAGGGGGATTCTGGCTGAGCCTTGCTCCCTGCCGTGGAGGGACTGCCAGTTTCAAACACAGCCTTTGAAACCGTGATGCTGCAGTGGCACAGCTGCGGTCTCTCCTTGTCCACCTTATCAGATTTTTTTCTTGGGGAAAAAAAAATGCTTTTCCATTTGGGAGAAATCTCAGGCCTCCCGAGATCAGAAGTTGCTTCAGTGCTGGGAAAGGGAGAGAGCCAGAGGGCTGGAGCAGCTCCCTGCTTGCACTTGTGTAAAACACTACAGATAGCAAAGCTGGTTCTTTGTCATCAGAAGCATAGAAGCTGCTCTCTGCTGCAGACAAGCTTGTTCTCAACAGGGGTTTAGCCCAGCTCAGCCAAATATAGCATACCTGTACATAGAAGTGTACTACAACCCCCATTTGCTACTCATAATGTTTCAAAGTTTGCACCTTTTGGAAACATGAAAAGGATAAATGCTGCTGCCAACTTCCTTTTCTTCCCCTGAGATTTGGCTTAGGAGTAAGCACAGACTCGGGATTCCTGGCCCTGCTCTGCTGGCTTGGCAGCCTGGCCGCCACTCTTGACCTGTCTCCCTGCGCTGGCTGCAGCGGCATGGTGGCTGGCGACAATGAGAAATACAGGTGTCCAGGCTCAGTGTCACACTGGTGTGCTTCCTGACAGAGTGCAGACTCAGAGGTTTACCGTAAACAGCCTGGGAGCAGCAGGACGCAGGTGTCCTGCCCTGGGGCTTGGCAGCACTTAGGTGGGAGCTCACTATGTTCCAGGAGTGCCCTGAGCAAAGGCACAAGGCTAGTCTGCATCTTCAGCTTCTGCATGTAAAGTCCAGCTGGTGAGGCATGCTTCTGGATAAATACCTGGCTGGCAGGCAGGCAGGGGCTGTGCCTGCTCAGCGTGGTCCTAAAACAAGATGTAAGTATGCTTGCTATGTGCTACTCGGGCTCCAAGTGGCAGGTATCTGCCCTGGCAGAGGCATTAACACCCTTTTGCAGAAGTCTAAGTTTGCAGAAATGTACTGAAATCATATCTAAGAGTATACGAGAGAATTTATTTCCTTTCCCCTTCCCCCCCCCCCTTTGTTTTTTGAGGGTGAGTGCCGAGGAAGGAGAACACTTTCAGGCAGTCATTA
>JASSUY010047017.1:0-36551 GCA_032466535.1 Forpus xanthops | reverse complement strand
CACTTTCAGGCAGTCATTAGAGATGGTTGAAGTTATCATGAAAGTTGGCAGCTGGGATGCTGGTTAAGGATCTAGTTAAGGAAACACAGAAGATGCTGCACAATTCCCCAGTGCTCCTTCTCCCTGCCCTATCCCACTGACAGAAGGATTATGCTTATCTGTAGAAATACTTAGAAGCTGTAGTTTGTCCAAGGGTCTGTGAGCAAGACCACTTGCACAGGCTGTACAGCAATTTGTGAACAGGCTAATTCCATGATGTTTACAGTAACTTAAGGCATGCAAAAAACAACCGATGTGTTTTTTCTCTTCCTCTCCTCATGCCTCACAACATCTGCAGCATTTCCAACATAGTCTGTGTTAAGCCATCGGCATTTAGAAGCGGTAATTGCATTTAACATTTGCTTCTTGCTGTCTGGAGCCCTCCCTTGCTACAGACCTGGTTTGTAGGCTGTAATTTAGAGGGTGGGACACCCTTCCCTTATTTTGCCATTCAGACTCCGAACTAAATGCTCAGTTTGCCCTCCCACCGACCTGGTGAGTCTCTGGTCTCTCACTTATGCAGTCAGTTGCTTCTCTGTCCCTATCATTTCTTTCCTTTCTGTCTGAAATCACCACGTACTAATGGCTTCCACAGTTAAATTTGTCACATTCAGTATTCCCTTAGATCTCAAACCTCCTCTAAAACTCACCCGAAAGACTGGCAAGATCCCCCAGATCCTTTCTTCCTTGTGGGAAAGAAACTCTGGGGCAGAGGAATGGGCTCTGACAGATGCCAAATGCTGGGCATGGACTATGTATATAGTGCGCAGGATCTGTTCCCTGAAGGAGTTCTGGGTTCCATGGAGCATCTGAAGTCACCATTGAGTCAGCGGGGCACGTGGGGACTGGTCAGAGCTGCTCTCTGGTCCTGTATGCAGTCTGTCACTCACGGAAATTGCTTTGGGAGGAAAAGCCTGTCTCTGCAAGCCCTCACACAGATGAGTCCAAACTCGGCTCAGTAAATTGGCTGTGGCTGTGGAGCACTCACAGCAAATTCCAAGAAGATTTAGGGAAGTACAGTGCTATCTCCATAACAGATAACAGGGAGCATTTCAGAGAGGTTTCATCTCAGAAAACTTCTTCCCACCAGCCAGGCAGACCCCCCCCCCAGCACCCCATCACTGCTCTCAGCACCATTTGCATAGATCCTGTTTCCACCATTCAGTGCTCCTTGGGAGAGCAAAGGCTTTCAGCCACACCAGTTAGTATGAGGGAATGAAATGAAGAGTTTGGAGAGATACTTGAAATGTTTAGGTTCAAAATCTCCTCATAAATCCATAGATATTACTTGGCAAACTCAGCATTTTACATGGATTTCACCTGTTTTGCAGACAAATAAACTTATTTGCTTACTTGAAGATAAATATACTTACTCATACAGCATGTGTGCACACTTACCCTTTGTGATATGCTCTTTTTGGAGCTGCAGGATATGCTGTGGCTTTGCCAGTACCCTTCAATTGTACAGCACATGTAGAACACTTGCCAGTAACTAATAAAATCACTGTGAAAACAGTGAAATCCTTTCTGCTGCAACCAGCAGTGGGTGAGGAGTCCCAGGACTGTTGGCTGGGACATATTTGTGTGAGTAGCAGCTTGCCTAGTTCGCTTGGACGGTCCTGATGGTTCCTGCTTCCTCTCGGAAGCTCTGATGAGGGAATCGCCCTGTACTTCAGCAGCTCCATGTGTTGTAAAAATGTGTCAAACCCTAGAAGGCAGACAGGTACCCAGGCAAGGGGTCCTCAGCCTGAAGTCAGGGTTGAGTGAAAACTCCTGTGGCTACATAAACTGGCCTAAAGAGGCCTTTCTGATGCAATAAAGAAATTAAAGCACATGAAAAAGACCTGTGTGTAACATCTGGACACTTAAGTGTTCTTCCCAGATATGCAAAAGTCTGTAAAGCTGACAGAAGGCTGAAGGTCTCAGGATGTGCTTGGTCATATTACAGGTTAATTTCAGGCTGAACTTTTAATCTGTGTGTTTCCCACCATCTGGGGCAAGGAAGGGCTTCAGGAACCTGACCTAGACCCCTTGGAGTCAAGAGAAGCCTTTCCATCCCCTTCAAGGAATTTGGATCACGCACGACTCTTGAAATCTCATAAGTATCTTCATCTACTTGAACCATAGGTACAGACAGTGGCTGGGGCAGCTCAGTTCTTCTAAAGACAAATAGCCTGAGCCCTGTGTGGTGAGGCTGGTGAGGTCTGCTGGGTGAGACCTCACCAGAAAGCACTCTCATGGTACATGGAAGCATTGTGTATTAGTCATACTTTGTCCCAGCATGATTGCTCAGAGAAGTGTATTTATATTTGCACCTAATAAAAACTCAGTGACTGTTTTATATTTGCCCTACTGCAACATTGCTAAGTATGACTTAGTAAGTCACGACCATGTGTGTGGTATCATTCAGAGTTCATATATAAGGAACTGAGGCACATCAAGGTTAAGTCAAACCCAGTTCCCACTGATGTGGGTGTCCAAAAGGAGATCCCGTGGAGCTCGATTTTCAGAGCACCCAGCACAGCACTGTATTTCATATATTCAAAGTTCATTGGCAGCTGTGAGTGTTGGGCATAAATAATATCTGTGATCTTTGCTCTGATATGAGAAGATGAGGAATGTGCCATCAGTGACTGTTTGTAAAAGCTTGGTTTCCACAAGAACTGCTCTGCAGCTGAGGCACAGATGTCATCCAGCACCCAGTAATACTTAGCCTGAAATTGTCCTTGATCTTCTTGGAATTGCATTCTATACCATGTTCAATATCTCAAACTGCATTCTATACCATGTTCAATATCTCCAACAGGTGAAATTGTGATGTTACGATAAACAGCTTATTGGAACCACGTATGTCATAAAGTACAAAATAGTACAAAACACTCTGACACCTCACAACTAGTTCTGTAGCAATAAGTATATGTGTTATAATACCTTGATAGCTCACCAATTGTTTGAAGACACTTCACAGTGTCAATAGCCTCACACGCAAGCACCTCTGATACAGGCAGCGTGTCGCTGGGACATTATATATCACATTTTCTACAGCTCTTCTAACCCAAATCAGAGGCTCCCAGGTTCATCCTGTTGCTGCAACAGTCAATGGCCTTTGGACACGCATCTAACTTAGACATGAGATTGCAATCCATTTGTGCGGCAGGCATATGGACCACATGTGGAAAGGATTTTGAGAAGGAAACTATTATTTCCTGCATCTATCATAAATTCCAAATGGTATATTCAGGCATAACTGTTGGAAAACAGAGAGTACATTGATGAAATGGAAGCAGTTTCTCTGGGAAATTTCACCTCAATGGTTTGATTTGGTTTAGTGCTGCCAACTCTTTGATGTTTATCGCAAGCCTCATAAGAGGTATTTTGATTTTTTTTTTCTAAAGCCAGGCTTCCTGGGTTGCGAGTTTTTGGTGCTTGTCAAGATGTCGATGCACCGTCTGTTTTCACCCAGTCAGCAACATATGGAGAGTCTTATACCACTGGAGAGTGAGGATTTGTTTTTTGAAGATGTTTTGGGAAGGTATTTAAACATCTAAGGAATAGGGAGAAGCATCATGTGGCAAAGTGTGAGGGGATGTGCACTGTCTGGAACAGATATGACAGGATGAGGCATGCAGTGCTCACATGTGTAGGCTGGAGAGTAATATTTCTCTAACAAAAACTGTCTTTTTAAACACCAACTGCATTTTTGCATGTTTTCATTTTGAGTCATTTAATGAAACAACATTGGAGAACTCCAGGGAAAGCATTCAATCTGCTCAGTATTACACAAGAGGAGTACTTGTTTTCTCAGAAAATGCCTCTCCTACAACTACTTGGCTTCTTCAGATTTTGGGGGAGCCGTCCCACACATGAAGTAGCTGAAGAGTCTTTTTGCTGTCCTTTACTACTCCCTGCCTACGCTGATGTCCTATAAAGCTGGGGGACTAAGAAGACAGCTCTTCACTCTGCTCTCACTACACTGGTTGGTGACTAACACTAAAAAGTGACCAGATGACATATTTTTATCAAGTCATGATGAGTCTCTGCTTCCTACAGTAGGAGCCTCACTGCTCAGATCAGTCAAAACATAACTGACATCAGGTAGGCTTTATCACTGTTTCTGCCTCTGAGGATCAGAAGGACCATTAGACTCTGAGTATGAGCATCTTTATGCTGCCATTGGAACTTCTGCAGGACAGGTCTATTTCCCAGATCAGCATCTGTGCCATGTCTGTGCAGGCTAAAGGAAGCGGAAGAGCACCCGAAGGCACACAAGCAAATTCACTACTTTATGGCTATGAGACACAATGGTCGTCAGGAACTGAACATCTCCATTTTGACCAAGGGGGGAGGGGGGATACTGCCTTAGGAAAAAGTCAGTTTTCCTAAACCAGTTTTACTTCCTCCTGTGGAAATGTGCCTCAAAGGTGAATGTACCTTTAGCATTTGTTTCTTTTCCTAATGAAGTTCAGCAGCTGGGTTATCTTAGATAACGGTGACAAATCTTTAAAGATTACCTTGTTCCAAGGCAATTGCTCAATTGACAAACTGCCTTGTTAATTAAGCTGCCTTCAGGGGCAGAGAAGAACTGGGAGCAACAAGATGCTGTAATGAACCGAAGTGAAGGGCAAGACAAAGCTGCAGCTTGAGTCCACCCCAGCATGGCCTGGAGCCTGCCCAAACAGCTGTGGCTGCCTGAAGAATGCAGAGGGGCAAATGCAGCTGAAGATACTCTCGAGTCCAGTTTCTCCAGGCTTGGTCATGTTTCTTCATGTAAAATCACTCACTACTTGCAATGAGTCCCTGATCTCACCCCTCACCAGAGCCCATGTGCTCAAATTTCTGTGTATTGATCTGGTATCAAGCATCTATAAAAGGTATGAAAAATCAGAAGGAATGCGAATTCTTCACTGAATTTCATCTACAGTCAGAGATAGGCCTAGGTTTCTGCCTGGAGCTGGAGGGTAATTTTTGTTCAGTAAAAGGTTTTTAAATCCTTGGTTTTGCTTCCAGTATTTCCCAAAAGCCACTTAGGAGAACTGAGTTATCTTCTGTGTCTAAATTCTCTGGCTACTGATGATGCTTGGCTGCCTTCTCTATATTTTCAAGGCCTTATGCTGAATTTAGACAAGCAGGGGAGATATCTTCTCTAGACCTCTATTATGTTTGTTACTCACTGACTGCTGTGGGCACAGTATGATTTAAAAGTCTCATTGACTGCACAGACAAGTGAGTTTGGGCTGGGAAGGCTGGTTTCTTCTTGCTACCTACTCGAGCTCCACATGCCTTTTATATGGAACACACTGCTGCAGGCTTCCAAAGACTTAGGACCACTTCTTCCTTTGTGATATATTATCTTAGGCAAGTATTTCTTAAAAGCTCTCTTCAGCTGTGTATGTGGTTCTTGAGACATCCTAAATAAATGGTATCCCTACTGCAATACTCCCTGGAGGCACCCAACCTGAGACCTCTGGCTCTTCCTCAGTTCTTCCAGCCTTGCCCATTCGCTGCTGCCTTCCTTTCTCTGCTCAGCAGCAAATCCTGGAAAAATACCTTGATTTTATCCAGAGATGGAATAGGAAGTATCAAAATACCAATCATAAAAGGTTGGGGTTTTCTGCATCTGAATATTTGTGGAGTAGAAATGTGAAAGTCATTTTCTGCTTGGAGTGAAGATTATGAGAAAATTTCTTTGTGCTTATTAGAGGAAAGGATCTTCTACTATTTTCACATCTTCAATAAAGGCATGTTTTTCCAATTGTTATGCAATAAAGGTAGAATTCTACCAAGTATCCAATGACAACCCAAATCACTATAGTGAAATATGAGCCACTTGCTCATGTCACTGAAAGCCCAGAAGGGAATTACAGCATTTAGCTGGGTTCATTTGAGGTATACTACTTAAGGTAATAGGGTTGGACAATCTTATTAAGATTTATTTTCACCCCATTTAAACATGGGTTCAAAAGTACAGCTGGACCTGTACTGGCTTTTTCTTTGGCTTATGGAAGAGACTGGAAGAAAAAGTAAACAGAAAACACAATTGGCCGGGCCAGGACACTGCAGTATATAGTGAATACACACTTGCTTGGGGGATGATGAAAACACAACTAACTTTTATCCTTCTTCTAGGATTTCTCTCCCCTCCTCCCCAGTGAATTCAAGAGATACCGCATCATTTTGGGAAGGAGGGGATAACACAGGACAATTGCCTCTGCTCTTTCCTAGCGGCAGTTTTTCATGCTCACTGGACCTTTTCGAGGCCTGAATTAGCCCATATTCATTTGGGAAATGCACGGTTTAGGAAAAATACCTTTTGAAGCACTTTGGCTTGTGTTGCAGGTTCCCTAAGCAGTCAGAGATGTTTACAAAGCTGCCAGTGCATCAAACTTCTTCTCCCCCAGATAACAATGTATAGTGACAGTAATCCTTCTATCATTCTCTAAGTGCTCGTTCTTGTTTCTGTTGAAGTCATCCATATTGTAGGATATTTGGAAGCATTTACTTTCTCTGCTTCTTCAGTATAAAAGAAGCAGAGAATCCTTCCACCTGGGAGAGGAGGATTTTATTAGATAGCAAACGCAGAAGCCTGCTAAATTTGCTGCAGTGCCTTTCTGGTAAGTGGGAATAGATACTCTGGGATATTTCAAATGCTAGAGAGAGGCTGCACCTACCAGAAGGGACTCATGGTGATCGTGGCCTGAAGCCAGGGACTTTAGGGATCAGACATCCTGTAATCCATAGGCCAAACTCAGGCTGCCAGCATGGTCCAGCTCCTCCTACATCAGGTAGCAGTGGGGCTATTCTAGGGCTCACTCTCGTGGGAGGGTGGACTGCAGGGCTGCAAGGCCAGCACCAAGGGGGGCTTCAGCAGGCAGGTGATGCAAACAGCAGAGGACATGACCTCAAGCATGTCCTTGGTGTTGCTTCCACCTGGCAACATACCAAGCCCTTCAGTCCGTGAGTGTATTTTCTTGTTTGGGCAAAACTCATTGCACTCTCACCCCTCTCAGATTTGGACTGTCCTTTGTGGTTTACTGAAACCCAGGGTAAATGAGTACATCCAGAGGCTCCTGGAGATACCAAGGCAGCGAAATACATTTGGCCCCCTCCTGCACTTTGTGCGAGAGGCCTGACTGGGAAGCAGATCCAGCATTGCTTTCTCTAAGTATGATTTCCTTGGCACTTGTTTGATGCATAAAAATGTACAATCAACACTGCCATATAAGACAGGACTAAGATTTGCATGTTTGGAAGAGAACTAAGGGTTGAATAGAAAGAAAAATGGAGTCGTCAATTCTAAGGACCCATCACCATAGTATCAGACCACTATTTACAAAACTTCTTCGTGAAGAAGTTTCCATAGGCTCTTTCCTTCAGTTTCAGTTAAACTCAACAGTCACTGCTCTGGATTTAAACTCTGCTCCGAAAGGCCTGTAATCTAAACATGGAAACATTTAAGTCATGCGCTAAAACAAGAAAATGAAGCTATGCAGTGTGAGCCAGTGCCATGTGAGGACCCCTGTGCTGGTGCTAGTGAAGCTGCTACAGCCTCATTGCATAGAGCAACAGACAGGGAAAACTCTTGCTTGCAAGCTCCAGAGCTGTTATGCTGGGAGAAAACTATCATGCAAACCCCAGAGATGCCATGCTTGGGGGAGAAACCCTCCTGCAAGCCCCAGACCTGCTGTCCTTAGGGGGAAACCTTTCTTCAAGCCCCAGAGCTCCTGACCTCAGGGCTTGAGGCTGGGCCAAAGCTAACAAGAGCTGCCTGGGCAGCTTGACAAGCAGGACATAACGTGGCCCCTCTGCAGCTCGGCAGCTGCGTTTGCAGCACTGCCCAGTGCATCTGTGCGCTGTCCTCTCATACAATGTAGGTGTGCTCCAGCCTGAAAGCACCAGAATAAAGCCCCATCTGTTTTCAATGGCTGAGTTGTGTGAAATACAGTTCAGACTCTGGCACAAAGAGGGGGGAAATTAATCGGGTATTCAAACTTTATTCTGTTTTAATCTGGAATTATTAAGGATGTTTATGTTTTTAAACACAATGCTTAACCTGACAGAGTCCTATTAAAATGCTTTATATAAGCTCATTAGGAGCTTCTGTGCAGTATCTTATTTATTGCAATTAGCAAATATTAGTGGCTCAGCTGAATGGCAAGATATTTTTCCTGTCCTGCTCCTCTTTTGTTCCTCCACCTCCTGCCTCTCACAACCTAAGCATAGTCTAGATTGCATCCTTTCACACATCCGCCTTTCTGTCTGACAAGTCCTAAAGAAGGAGAAATAAAAAAAAAAAGAAGGAAAATAAATAGAAAATTAACCAGTACTAGCCTCTGAGAAGTCAAAAGAGCCTCTTAGATTAAGTCCTGCACCAGAGTCAAGGCTAGCAGCAGTGCCAGTGGCATTACTGGCACTAAGTCACTTAATTCCAATATGATTCAGAATCATTCGTAGCTATCGGCTTATTGAGAGTAAATCCTCTTCCTACCAGGTCTTTTGTTTGCCATCTCTTAACAAGCTATGTTGCATATAAATGAACTCACAAGATATGTGAAGGAGGGATATATTTTCATTTGCACTGAAGTTTCATGCATACAAATGCTACTGTAGAGATATTAATAATGAATAGTAGTAATAGTTAATCTATCTACTCCTTATTTTTGTTTTGTTTCAGAGTTTTTGAGTCCTTACTCAGATATAAAACGTGCGAAATGAAAGACGGAGAGGTTCCTGAATAAGGAAAGAGCCCCATTTTCAGAAATACTTAGATCTTGCTCCAGTCAGTAGCAAAGGGTTGCCCAGCTGGCCATTTCACAGGATGGCTGGAATTTAGCCTCTGAGGTCCTTGGTGGTTCCTGAGTGAATCAAAGGCTGCTAAGCCACTTCAAGCCCACAGAGAGCTTGGGTTCCCAAGGAGGAGCAAAGGTTTGTGCACCCAAGTCTCAAATCCTTTTGTGAGTGCTGGAGCTCCAATACAAGTGCAGCTTGCCTCTTCTGTGTGTACCTGAGTCCTGACACTGCTGAGCACATAAGTACTGGTGCTTATCCTATAGCTTCTTGAGAGGGTTCAAATCCTCTAGCAGAAGAGAGACTAAGTAATTGGGCCAGGATTTTGTGAACAGATGGTGTGGAGAAACATTTAGGAAGTGGCATAGGAATAGGTACTAGGCCCTCCACAACAGACCTTGACCTTTTCCCTAGCGATGCCATGTGGCTGTGCTAGGGAAGGACTGCTGGTCCCCTGCCAAGCTCCAGCCCTACTTGGCTTGTCTGCTGTGCTAGACATTAATACTCTTCCTGCTCTGTGTGCTAGTCTGCACTGCCTGTGCTTGACGATAGCTGGAAGAAAGTCCAAATTTTATGAGGCTGTTGGAGTTTTTTTTTCTTTTTCTGGAAAAAGAGGAAACAAAGGTGCCTCTGTAACTCACTCATTATATAAAAATGCACCCAATCTTTATCTTCTTTATTTTCAAAGAACTCACTGCAAAAGTGCCAAACATGTGGAGCAGCAATCAGAAAAATGATTTTTAATTTACTGTAAATATTGAACATGTCACATGAAGTGCAGAGATCAGTTTAGAGAGTTCATTTGGGAAACTTGATCAACGAAGGTCCTATTTCAAGGATACCTATTCTGCAGCTATTAATGACCTAGACTTAAGTGCCCAATTTACAGATGTTTTCTAGTTCTGTTCTTTTCTACTGGAGCTGCTTGGGTTTCTGTTTCTTTTCCCAGCTGATGCCTTGTCCTTCTAATGGCCTCCAGCGGGATAGCCTGCTATTCAGCCACTTGGTAATCGATCTGAGTATTTCTTGCAGGAGATGTACTACAAGTTCTCACCACTGAATAAGCACGAACCCCCGAAGGCCATTGAATAGTGCTATGTGTCATTGCTTACAAGCAGAAATTATCAGTGGCAGGATGCCTGGAGGTAGTTTGCAGTCCTGCTTGAAATATTATTCCTGAGTCTGCCTCATTTCTTACTCAAATCTTGACTGATTTCAGGGAGCTCAGCTTGGACTTGCTGTTTAGGACTAAATTTAGGTTCCTAACATCTTAATATCTCATCTTTATGGCATGTACTGGTTGAACTGAAAAATATCATTGATTCCTATTTCCATTGCCTTTACAGGGATGGATTTAGGACACAGTCTTGAGATTAATGCCTTGACTGATAGAGAGGAGCATTAAGAGTGGAACCAAGATAGTGTCAGATTACACCAAAAAAAGAAACACTAGCTGCAAAATCCACTACTAAGCAGAAGAGAGCAAAATATCTTATGGGTGAATTTATCAGTATTTCAAAGCTGGTTTGTTGGAGATGAAGCTAGGTGGAGCCCTACAAAATAGAGTCTGTATTCCAGTTATGTGAGCTGTGATTTTGCACTAGTTGGTTCACAGAAAACTTGAAAAGGAGAATAAATATTGTCTATAACCCCCGTTGCCAAAGAAAATACAAGCGGTATTATTTTCAGCTGCTTACTCATTCAAAGGGAGCCACAGCACATGAGTCTTGTGCTTTTTGGCTGCTGGGACCCAGCAGCTTTCCTCTTTGAGTGGGGAGCTGTGTATGCCTGGCTTTTGAACAAAAATGGGGATAAATCACAAGATTGCCAATGTTGCCTTGCTAATGTGATATGTGTAGTCTAAGCATGTGTAGAATGGATTGTGAATGTGCTGTTGGAAGAGAAAGTGTTTGGGGAAACTTTTACAAATGGGAAGACAAATATGCTGGTATCTCTTGTGCTCCGGTAAGGACACATAATATTATGCCTAAAGAAATCACTACCTTTATCAGTGGTGACGTTTCCTAACAAAGACAGATTGTGTCTACAGAGAGAAATAAAAAACATGACTGCCAAACAGTACCAGTGAATGTACCAAGAAAATACTATTTTGTTGGAAAAAAAAAAAAAAGGCATTAAAATCTGGTTATGTGGCTTGTATAAATATTTGAGACTATATATTTGAGAGCTAAGTATCATTACCCAAGAGTTTTATTTATTATTCCCTAGTTTTCCTACTGAAACTCAAATACCTCAAAAATAACCTTAGCAGTCGATATTAAAACCAGCTATATCTTATTAGTTACCAGGAGTCCCCACAACAAAAGATAAAAGATGTCAAACATGAGATCCAATTAGCAAAGTAAGGAAGAAAGCATTAAAGCAAGGAAGAAAGAACCATTAATTACAGCATCCCAGTTTTGTTCCCTCTGAAACCAGTGTTTATGAGCACACTGAGTAGTAAGTGATTTTTCTATCCCAGAAAGGTCTGACAGTGCAGTTGAAGAGATACACCTGAGGAAAACGAGGTTTTGATTCCTCTGTGTTTGGGGCTTATGTCAGGAACATCAATATTCATTATTGCCCTGCTCTCTCAGGTAAACTACCTGATTTATCTGCCCTTTACATTGGAGCAGACATAAAGATGCCCATAGTGCAACTGAAGAAGCATCTTTTTCCCTCATTCTTCCTAGGGGTTATTAGTGATGGGCAGAGCTTGCTTACGAAAAACATAGGATAGTTCCAGAAATATAGTGATAGTACAGCAGGAAATAAACAAATCCAACAGGTCCAAACAGAGCCTGTTTCAGTTTCAAAATGCCTACCAATAGGCTCAGCCATATGTTCATAAACTGCCACTTCCACCTCAAGGATGTCACCAAAAGGCCCAATTTCATTTTCTCCTGATCCACGGCAATTTGAAGGACTGTGATTTAAATCCTGGTCATCACCCTGAGTATGCACATTTGGGGGATGGGGAGTTAAATCACCCAAAGCTTTCCTTCTCACATGAAGACTTCTTCAGTTGTATCTCAAGAAGCTATTCAGCACAATTATTTATTACTTGCATAAATCAGAGCAATAAAAAGAGGTCTGTCACTGAAGTTTAACAGCAGATTTCTGTTTCCGTTATTGTTCCAACAGTAACTTCTAACCTGAGAAAGGGGTGATTCCTTGGGTTTGGGTTTTGTTGCTGCTTTTTTTGTTATTGGGTTTTTTTTTGTTTGTTTCGCTTTGGGGTTTATTTTGTGGTTGGTTTTGTTTTCTTTTTTTTTTTTTTTTTTTTTTTTTTCTGTAATGCTATATGCTTCCAGGAAAAAAATAGACAGTGATTTATTTACAAAATTCCTGGTGAGGGAGGAAGTCATGCCTGGGTCTCGCCACCATGAAGGGAGATAAATAGACTGTCCTAATATATTTAGCTAAAGAAGATATAACCCATAGGAAAACAGACTGAGCAAGGCTAAAGAGACATGTACAAGCTAGCAAGGGAGATACTGAGCCAGAGAACAGACTGTTTAGATAGAGGCACTTATGGGTGCTCTCCACCAACAAATGAGTCATCGAGGACATAACTGGCTATTTTTAGCAGTAGTGCCTACGTTTCCTTTTACCTCGAGAAAACTGTGAACTACATAAGAGCCACTGAAAATCCATACTGAGCATCCTTGTATGGATGGGATGGGCAGGGCTCTAAGTGCCCCTGGCTTGGCTCTGCAGCAGGGCCCACAGATATATGTATAGTTATATATAAGTATGTGTCTGCGCAGGAGCAGTTCATTCTCCCAACATATATCCTCATGTGCTGGCTAGAATGGGAGTACTCAGGCACCCTTTCTGATGCCAACCCCCTTATTCCTATGCTTTTTCTCAGCTCCTCTGCAGGGATCAGGGAGATTGCATCTTCTGATATCGTAATCATTGCTCTGGGCAAAATCCTTTGACTTCAGCTCTGGAGATCATGATTTAATCCAGTAATTTAGACCAATAATAGAAAACAGTGGGTAACACAATATTTGTTTTTATCATTATATTTGCCATTTGGAAGTAAGGGACTGCAAACGCCTTCTGATTTGTGGCAGTGTATTCCATTAATGCATCCATAAAAAAAAGCAAAGATGTCTCCATTGACAGCACTTAACAATTTTCTTTATTACTTTGATGACTATTCACTTTGAATGGAAAGTGCTTTTCCGCACCATTGAAGCATAGCTAGTGTATAACCTTCGAGCACCCAGAAACACTGAGGTGCTACAAGGAGAAACACTTAAGAGAGCACATCCTCTCTTCGGCATATGCTGCCTGGCTTCATACCCCTTACAGCTCACTGCCTGCAGTGCTGCTGTATCACGTAGAGATCCAGACAAAACATGCCCTGTGGCATCAAGAGCGGAACAGAGCTATTTCATTTGCCTTCCGGTTTTGCACAGTTACCAAATGGATTTTACATTCAATTCCTCATATGAAATTGGTGGTAAAATCTATGCCGGCCTAAGCTTGCTTCATAAGCTTTTATTGGCTAACAGAAACAGTGTGTGCTTGTCTGTTGGTGGGGGATATAAAGGCTGTAAGTTGAGAGGCTGATGTGCAAATCAGCATAAAGCCCTCAGGATATTGTTCTTGCTGCAATTACAAGTAACAGCTATCAGGAAAAGGAAGGTTAGAAGACTGCCATGTAGCAAATAATAGAAATGTTTCTCTTCGGCTGTTTGTATGAATATTGTAGACAAGGATAAATAGTTGTTACCATAAAGCTCTCAGGGACAAATTGATTCCCATCTGTGTCTCTAGCTGCCTCTAGCTTTTTGTTACAGGAAGCAGTGGTGGGTCATCAGTGTGGTCATTTTAAGCTTGGCACAAAAGAAAAAGATCCTGATTTAAGAGCCTCCTTGTGTGACCTTTCCTTATTTTCGTGTTTCTCACACAAACAGTCCCAGTGATGCTGATGCTAATAGGTACATGGTAGAGACAATTTCGTTGTGACTGCTAGAGACTGGAGACAAGGAACAAAAGCTCCTTTCTGAGAGCTGCTCATCCATCTCAAATGCTCTGACTCACTTCACCTCATGTGGGACTGACTGCTTAGAAAAACCAACACTGCCATCTTTTTACCATGTTTACAGGATCACAGCCTTAGGATACACAAAGCATTACTCACTTCAGCTGATTCCATTAATGCTGAAGACACAGGCTTGCACTTACTCTGTACAGGCTGTAGAAAAGGCTTCTATATGAGAGGATTATGGCTACAGTTCAGATGCTCAACATATCCTAGTAGAAATGTTTCACAATGAAACAATAGCATCATTAAGAGCTTGCAATGCATGAGCATCTGCTTCATTTCTTCCATTTGGGTCTCCCTATTTCCTTTTTAATTTTTTTTGGTAAGGTTATGAAGAAGATCAAAGCTGACTGCTGCTGCTCTTGATTTTTACAAAACTAGTTACTTACTTAGGAAATAGAGAAAAACTTCCCAGGCTCAGTTGTACAACATACTCAAAAGATCAATGCAAATTGGCAATGCTATGCCATGTCAGTGCAAGTGCAAGCTGAGTGGATTTCCAGTGGCCTGACATGTGCCTATCCTCATGCTTGTATGCAAACATAAACCCAGTCTGGCATAAATTATACAAACTATGTTATCTTGCATCTAAGTATTTCCCCAGTTCTGAGTGTTTCCAAACATACACATTTCTGAGTATGTAATCTGTGTTGCTCAGAGCTGAGGCAGGTGCACCAGCTCTTCTGTTTAAATCACAGATGCTGTTGGACATTTCAATGGATAGAAAAAGTACTTCTCTGGGTCATGCCAGGTATGAAAAACAAGCAGTCTGACAAGTCCATACAAGGCATCCAACACAAGCCCTCCAAAGTACAAATTCTTCTATTGCAGGGCATGTTCTCTTTTCCTGTGACCTTCCCATCCTAAGCAGGTTCTTATGACATCACCTTAATGCTATGGCTTAAAAACAGCTTAATTAATTTAGTGTCTATGCATTGCTGTCTGCTGCCATTGTAGCCTCCACATAAATAAAAAGAAGATAAGGCACCCAGCTGCCTCTCATGCAGAGCCCTTTGAGTTCCGGACAAAACCCACCACCTGCTCTGGGTGCATCACTGAGGAACATGAAGTCCATCCCCGAGGAACCAGCCCAGGGAGACCACAGTGGAACACCAGAGTTCTGTGCAGGTCACTTCTTCCATTACTTAATTCTACATTGCTGTTGACATGAGGATTACCTTGCATTTTATTACAACTGGGATTTTAACTCCATTTACAAAGTAATTGATTTTCCTTAAGTGTTATGGTGGCTCAGCGTTAAGTAGTAAGTAGACAGGGTTACTGCAGTGATGTTTTCTGGATATAATACTGTAACATGACATCTGTTCCTGTATTGTCTGATTTTAATGCTACAGCAAAAAAATAAAACCATTCTGACTCAGAGCTGAGCTCTGAAGACTTCATAAACTTATTTTTTTTTTTAAGTATAATCTGTTTTCGGTGTTTTAGTGGGGGTTTAGAGCAAAAAATAGCTTTCCTTTTCCTCCAGTACAGCCTGGAAAGCAGACAGGTGGCAGTAAAAAAAGGACTACAAATCTAAAGCAATCTATAATGACATTAATGGTTTAAGTTACTTTAATAAGAAAGGATTTGTTGCTTACTATCTTGAGATTATTCCTAACTGTACTTTCAGTCAGTGAGGAAAAAAAACAAGGTACGCAATCAAAACAATAAATATATTTCATTATCCTAAGTAGTAGACTTGTAGATCTTTTTATGTTACTCATTAACTAACAAAAGTAATCCCCATCCTGACATATAGACAAGAAAGTCCAGGACTGGAGTTCATGCAGAGGCTAATCTATGCAGATTAAATAGCTGTATTGTCTTTCTCCCTGAAGTGTACAGCTTGGCAGCATAACCCAAAAGAAAAACCCGATTTCAAAGAGAAGAATGTGTTGTATTTCTAACCAGGTTCAGAAAAAACATATATTCCATACTAAGGTATAGGGACTGCTGTTTGACATAGCAATGACTTTGTGGTTTGCAGGTGTAATCCCAGGAGGTGCTGTCAGTGATTGCTACACACTGCCAATGCCCTCAGCAGTCTTTCTCTTCACAGTGCTTGATCCCACAAAGGTGTCTGAGTCTAGCAATTGGCATCACAGAACCAAACAGTATTATATTAATTATGCCTTTATCAAATCTGGGCTCTGCATGGTGAGAACAGGCACAAAACCCCTTCTGACAGCCACATTGCTGTATTATATAGCATGTGGCTCATTAACTGCGAGCAGCTGAGACAGCCCAGGTTACAGATACTTTTGGAGCTGGCTGCTTTGTTCAGAGAAAGCTTTAAAACAATGTTAAGCTCACTTTTGTGAAATAGGCTCATGCCTGAATTTGGAGGAGATCCGTTAAGGAGCTAAGGCATTTCATCCCATCACATGCCAAGGGTAGGACTGTGTCAGACATCCAAGAGCTGTTAAAGACAGAAGTATAGTGTGATGTCTGAAGCTGTCTGGCTGGGAGGCTGAATACCAGGGTTTGTTGGAAGAGCAGACTTTTTTCCTTTCTAATAAAATCTTTGAGAAGATCCTGGGTCATGTACTGCCTGTAGTCTGCAATAGATTGAATGGGGAATCCATCCTCATGGATGGATTCTCAAAACATTCTTTGTTCAAAATAAAGCTAGCTAGACGTGAATAAATGATACTACTTTTAATCATACTGCTGGAATTCACATTGCCCAGCATATGCAGGAAGGGAGCCCCCATGCCAGGTACCTGCAGGAGGGGGAGATAGTGGCTTTTAGTGGGTTCCATGAAGATGTGCAGAGAACAGTCATGATGGTCTGCCTTCTGCACATGTACTGGTATTGACACTGAGCCATGTGTGCAACCAGGCACTTTTTCTGCTTTTACTGCACAGTGATGTTCTCCCCTGACTGTGACATCCTCAAGTTGTTTTTTCCATCTCCTTTAATCAGATTAACCAGCTGCTCATGCTCTCAGGACACTGACTCTGTAGGGATGTACTTCAGACCTTGCCTTGTCTTGCCTTTATATTTTCCCCCTTAAGAGTTGTGTGCTCAAAGAAAGGGGTCTGTGTCTGGATTGCCTTGCTAGGGCACCTATATTCTGTTTTCCGTGAGAAGGGCCCTTTTAGTACCCTTGGACATGCTGCGCTGCACTTGTGTTCCCTCTAAAATGAGGCATGAGATTGTACCACCCCTACAGAGATGGCAGGGGCAGACTTGTACCATCTGCTTTGTACTGGTGTCGTCTTCCAAAACATTTTAAAGGATGCCTGCTGGAAGAAATTAGTTTTTTATGTCCGTTAGGGTGACACTGGGCCCTGTGGGGTTGTAGCAAGTGATTGAGTTGGTACCTATGGAGAGGGCAAGCTGCCACCACAGCTGAAGCTCCTGCTTCTTAGCAAGGACATGATGAGGAGCTAATTTTCTGCTAATTTGCTGTAAATAGTAAGTAAAATGGGTATGTGAAACTGACCATGAAGATTTCACATACTTACGTGGTGCCTGTTCTCCTACTCTGACTTTAAGATGGCATATGTAAGCAACTTTTTCATTTGTGTCCGTAATCCATATACACCACAGAATGTATACACAAGCCAATGAATAAGTATTTCCATTATTGTGTTTGAAGTCTGAAAAAAATAACCTAGTTTTCTGAATAGCATCAAATATATCCTAACTAGAAAATAAATGATTTTCCATAAGTACATGCATTTCAGGATAGCTGTTACCTTGCTCTTAAAATAGAACGAGAGCTAATAGCCAATGAAATCAGGAGTCACCATACCAACCAGATGACCAGCAAAGAGCTAGTACAGTGTTTACAGGACAAAGCCTGAGCTTTGCTATGCTCCACAGTGCCTAGAAGCAGTTGCCATCACTACTTTTTTTTGCTGTTAGTCTCCAGGATCTTCCAGCTTTACTGCAACTGGGCTTGTGAAACAGTAATTATTATGAATATGCATATATCTTTCCTCATAAATTATTTCTGACATATGTGTTTTGAGTAGGGCAACAAAGACATATGAGCTAGACGGACTGTAATTGTTTGTATGGAGTTATTTTTTATTGAATGTCAGGTATTTTTACTGTGATGTTCACTACAGTACTGAAGTATTGACTTTGTCTCCCTGAACACTAAATACTATTTTTAAGAAAAGTTTGTTTGCATGGATCTGATATCTCTGATGCTGTGCTGGTTTCCATATTGTTTCTACAACAAACACTAGCTGCAAAAGATGAGAAAAGGTACCTGCACCTAGCTCCTACCCTGGTCATACCAGAGCTGAAAGCATGAACGCCACATTTTGCACAGCTTTTGCACAGTTTTACATATACTGTCTGGTTTTAAATATCCTTATGCTTTCAGCACTAAGCTGCAGGTATATTTGCACATTAGAAAGCCTGGATAAGTGATGACATGGTCACTGCCCATTTGTCATAATCACTATTTATAAAGCTGGTCTGTTTTTGAAAGGAAAACTAGTATTAAGTTTGCTAGTC
The DNA here is from genome assembly GCA_032466535.1 of Forpus xanthops. Taxonomy (NCBI): domain Eukaryota; kingdom Metazoa; phylum Chordata; class Aves; order Psittaciformes; family Psittacidae; genus Forpus; species Forpus xanthops. The sequence goes on along the minus strand of JASSUY010047017.1, from coordinate 18,186 downwards.
TATTGAAATGCAACTGTTTATATTCAGAATTTCTTTTTTGCCTAGAAATCATAATGTTATGAAAAAAGTATATTTTTATCATCTCTTCCTCTAATAATCACCAAATACAGTTGTTAAAAAATGGTGAGGCAGAGACATTTTAATTTTACAGTGTGAAAGGTCTTCTGAAAACATAGGCTTGTGTTGGAGCCTTTCTCAGAATATTTCTTTAGATCCATCTGTCAAAGGAAGACACTAAAACGGACATTCTTTTATCTTTCTATATATTATGGGCCTAATTTGACAGCTTTTTCACATTTCCTATTGTTTTCATTGCCTTTCTGAAACACTGATGATACCATGTAGGAACAATTCCTGGTATATTTATTTACTATTTTTCGCTGATGAAATTTTCCACATCCCAATTTCTAGGCTTATAAGGATCAGTATTTAGAAATATTGACTCCTAAGCATATTTATGTTGTTACACTGTTGGCACCAACTCAGAAACGTTTCTGCCCCATTCCATCTTCTATATTCATGTCACCCTACCAAAATTCAGATTTCTTTCATATTCTGATTAGGTGCTCACTCCATGTCTCTTTTTCACATCTGTTGTTCATAGATGGATGCAGTAGTGTGTCATTACATTCCTAAAAAGTGTTCAGCTGACTGGGGTAGGAAGGAAGCTGGAAAGCTCTGCCCCGCAAAAGCCTTGCTTCTCCTCCACAGTACAAGCAAGCATCATGACATCCTTCCCTGAATGAAGCTGTAATATCAGCCTGAGCCTGTCACCTCATTTGAACTCCTACATTCTGTACAATGAAGAAAAAGGTTTTAATTTATCCAAGAACATCCCCATGAAAGGAGTTTTAAACCATTTCACTGATTATGAAATCTCAGCCTTGAAACTCTTATTCAGGCAGAACTACTGATGGGAAGATCCCTATTAGAGCTAGAATATTTTTTTTCTCGTAACAATGAAAAACCTGCTTCATATTATTATACTTTGAATGAGGGCTCCTATGCATTAGGGCTTTAATGATCTCACTGTTGCCAAGTTTTGCTTTCAAAATCCCAGGGAACATTTTTACCAGGGCTATTAGGTAATGCACACAACTTTTGGGCACAAATTCTCTTTCTCTTATTCAGTGTCCTCACACAAGACCTTGCCAATGATACAGATGTTCTTTTTCCATAAATTCCACCAACCATGGTTTGAGAGCCATCATTTTCATTGTTCTGTTCATCTTTGCTTTGTATGCATTTGTTATAGTTAGTCATTACCCTTTAACAAAAACCTTTCTGTCTAATTAAGCTTCTCTTTAAAACAAAATTTCTGAGGTAAAAAGAAGAAAGAGCGTTCTTTGCTATGGGCCAGTTTTGATGCTTTTGTAAGCATCAGGAAATAGGATAGTATTTTAGATAGTATTAGATTATTTTACATAGTATTTAGATAGTATTTAAGATGGGAAATTACTTATTGCAGCAGCCAATGAATAAGGAAATATTTATTTCCAAATCTCAGCACATATCAGATATACGGATTTTGCAATGCTTCCTTCTTTATAGACTTATTTCTAATGGAATACCTCACATATTGTCAGGTCAAAATTAGAAGTTCTAAAATTTATGACTCATTCAAGTACTACTTTCTGTTGGACATTAACCACTTCATATTTTCTAAAATTTGAAGATCTGAAGTGCTGTAATAAAATACATTGGGCTCCAAAGCAGTTTCATTGAAGCCTTGTGCTAAGAAAAGACATACATTTAATCAGTGGCTAAAATCTAGGCTGACTCTCCAATCCTCAAATAACTGCTTGCCCTAGAGAATCTCAGTTGGAATGGGAGCCTGAAGGCACATCAGGGCTGCTGTCACTATTTAAGGCTCCTGCTGTGAATCATTCTATCAAGGAATGGCCAGTTCATCTTTGGTCATTCATGTTCTATTACCTCTCTGTATTGCTTAAGAAACAGTCCTGTACTACCCAATAGATTAATGACATCTCCTAATTGGTTTTGCTATCCTTAGAGATGATGGGCCAAATTAATCCCTGTTAGAGCTCCATTAATCTTTATGGATTTACACCCAAGATTTATTTGTCCCCATGATACTAATCACCTGCTGTGTGGTCTGTGGAAAATCACTTAACTTTGCATGTCTGTTTTCCATCCCAGCTGGAAAATGGGGCAATACTTTTGAGTTTGGTGAAGACAAACACTCCTAGAATTGGTTAAAATGAAGATGCTTTTAAATAAAATGCATGTTTTATTTCTGAATGTTAGCTTCAGTTTGCACTTGTTTTCTTGCCTCTTCGCAAAGCTTGGATAGGAAACATTTTCTTTTTGGGATAAGGATGTGCCTGCTATTTATAATGAGTAAAGTCTTGGTACTGTAAAGCTTGGTGGGAATTTATGTGCTGATTATCCCAGGCCCAGGGTGTTACACTTCAGGTTATACAGAAGTCACACATGCACACCCAGAGATAGAATTTGGCTTTTCTCATTTCTGTTTCATTTAGGCCAATTTCAACAGCTGTTCCCCAGTGAGAATGTTACTGAAGATAGCAGGAATTTTGCTTAAATAAGGATTACAGGATTAATCTCTTTATCTCCATTCACATTTATTTTGTCACTTGTTTAGATTGGAGATCTCCAAAGCTCCCTAGCTCATGTTCTCTTCATTCTGCTCACAGATACACATCTAAAAGCACCTCTCGTGGATAAAAGTATCAATTTTATTCACCAAGCGGCTTCTATATTTTGGTAATGTCACCAATTAGACAAAACTGGAATTTCATGCAGAAAATAGAAAATAACCTGCTGATAAGGTTTGCAGCAATTTATTTTAGCTGAGACCCATGCTAAAGGTGAATAACAAGCAATTCGTCACTTCAATGACAGAAAGTATGCTGGAGTTTTACAATCCATTCCCTTTTAATAACCCAGGCACTATAACTCAGCCAGAAAATATACATGTGGAAATCTGTTCTTCTCTATTTATGCATATTTAATGTGTTCAATTGCCCATAGTAGCAAATATATGTACAATAAAGAAGTTACAGGATCAGTTGAAGTCTTTTCTAGAAAGACCCTACAGAATAAGATTTAATGATCTTTGCGAAAAAAAAAGAAAATGCAGCATGTTCAGTAAAGAAATAATTACAGTGTTTTGACATGTATTTGATGCATCATCTTTGAGAGATTTATAAATTGCTATGTAAGTGTAAGTATTTTTCAGCTGTGCATTTTATTTCACAGTCAGTATTAGCTGTTTCTTCTGAAGTCTAGATATATAAAACTGGATTACCTACTTACTGGAATTCCAATGGGCATGCTAAATGTACACTGAAATCATCATCAATTATTTATTTCAGTTGGCAAGGAAAAGTATTTTTAAAGTTTAATGAAGCTAGCAGTGATGCACAGTTTCATGTTGCTGAGCAACAATTCTGGTGGCCAGCATTTTTAACGTAAAAGAATACACTATAATCATGTTGATGCTTCAGGGCTCCATGTACCTTCCACAGTAAAACTCAGGGGAGCGGGATCAAAGGGCTCAGCAGACTGCTTGAGCTCACTGGATTTCTCACGCCTAGATGATCCTTAAGGTCCCTTCCAACCCAAACCATTCTATGGTTCTATGATTTTAAGAAGCAGCAGCTTGCAGGTCTGGAGGGGAAGCTTGGGAGGGCCCCCAAATTCCGCAGGTCCCAGAAACCCATAAGGAAGGCAGATCTCTCCTCCTTCAGGGCAGAAACGATTGAAGGATTTCAGTAAAATGAAGAGGAGGCTTGAGGGGGATAGAGAAAAATCGAACTCAGAGAGTAGTTCATCTGTCTATTCTCAGAGTTCAAGGATAAAGAGACAATAAGCAATGTAAGAGGCATGACATAAATTTGATTAAAAGAAAGGCTTTTGCATAATACATAATTGATCTGTGGGACTAAGTACATCAGAGTGCTACCGAGGCCAAAAGCATAAAGGATTTGGAGAATGACTAGCATTAATATGGGCCTTGCAACCATCATTAGCTGCATGATCTAGAATTTAAGAAAGAAAAAAGCGTATGTATATATATATATTTGAGTTTGCCTCATGCACGCACACATATATGTGTGTATATAAATGTATCTATCTATAAATACTGATCTTCATGCTTGCTAGGACTAAATAGCAAAACTGGGAAGAAAATTCTCCTGAAGACAAGCTATGTTATAAATGCCTGTTGCGTGGCAAGCTGAGGCCCATCTGATGTTGATCCAGCCAGAGCACAGGTCTGGGTTAGCCTGGTAGTTCTTGTTCATGTGGTGTTTTGTAGGGATTTCTCCCTGAGGGGTGGCTCTTGCCTGGGGCTACTTCCTTTGTCTTTGAGCCAAATCCCAATTCAATGAGACTTCATCTAGGGGTTCTCACAAGCCTCTGTGGCTTTGCAAGCAAAAGGAGAAGCCTTCCCACTTGGCAAGCCCATGGAAATCACACAGTGACTTGACCGAGTCTGTCCAAACATGTCCTTTACAGATAAAAGCAGTTCCAGCCGCATGGTGGTCCTGTGAAGAAGGTGCAGGGCTGGAAGGAGCAGAGCAGAACACTGTTTCCTCCAGTGCCAGCTTCTGTTTCCCTCTGATAATAGTGGGGCTGAAAATATGCAGCACTACAGTTCCTTATTAATTGTGTTCCTCAATAAACACATGGGTGCAAAGCAGTACCAGATTATCATCCTTGATTTGTGTGTATTTAAAAAAGTGTACTCTGCGCCTACAGGGAATTATGTTTTTGAACATTCCTTTTTCTGTACTCTCTGAGTCATATTCCCATCATTCCTATACCTCACAATATTTTCTCATTGCCATAGTGACTGCCTGTGAAGAAGGCACAGCCGAGTAACTTCAGTTTCTACTGAACCCAAATTGCCTACCAGCCTGGACCTCTGCTTGAGTTTGTCTTACCTCAAGCAGATGGTATGAACTAAATAGTGCTTTCGCTCTTTAAGAGAATTATAGTTCTTTTGCCACACAAAGGTGATATTGCCACCTGTCTGATCAAAAAGTCCTGTCACCTAATCATCATTGGTCTGTTCCTAAATCTTCTGAGTAGGTCCGACTGTAAGCAGCCAGTGATTCCACACCTCAATTCTCGCAAAGCAGATAAATTAATTGAATTTCTATAGTAAGGTACTCACTGCTCACTTGCATTTGTGTGTGCTCCTCCTCCCCCCTTCTGCTGAATTACAGAAAGTGTTTGGACCAAATCCATGTTTCTGAACACCTCCCTCTGTTGGACACAGGTTCAAATACCAGTTTTCTCAAATGTCACGCTATTACAACTAAGCAGAACAGCAAACCTTAGTTTCATAAGTGTGAAGATACAGTTTCAACTTTGTGGTTTAGGTTCTGGAACATATAAAAAAAAAATAATGTGCTCTACGTATTTAAATGTGTATCTTAGTTAATGTAAAAGTCAAATTTCTCCTGTAGAAACTACTTTCATTAGCAACATGAAGGACAAGTCCAGAAAATAGGTATCTAGCCTTCAAGGTTAATAATCATTTTCAATGCCTGCTTAGGGGATTGTGCCACTAAGAAATAAATCATATTACATTATTACTCTTTTATGGGATAAAGGGAGGATGGTTTGTACAGAATGCCTTTATGTGTAGATGTCTGTGAATGCAGACAAAAGGGGAGCATAAATGCCTTTCATCTCATATGAGGGAATAATATGAACACACCCAAACAAACATGCTTTCTGATATGAAGACACATACAGGCTGAGCTATATCTGAGATATTTTCAGATGTACTGATTACAGATGCTCAAGTGCATCAAGCCCAGAAACAGCTCTCCTCTCTGCAGGTATACGTTTTCCTGCTAAACAGCAATTAGATGCTTTTAACTGAAAGCAAATATTGCAGTCAGTGTGAATAGCCTTTTTACTTTATTGGCTTGATGAGTATTATAGGAGTGGATCCAAAAAAGGGAACAGAGTAGAAATATGAAATCCCAGGCATTCCACATTTTGTTTTGGAAGCAGACAGTAAGGATACCTCAGTCCTAATGCCTACTCAGACTTTTGCCATTTCACTATTGCAACTGTGATTGATATTTTTGCCAAATTTTGACTCCGCTTTGTATCTTTTCATAGGAGAAAAAGGGGCCTTAGCTCATTTTATAACAAGCACTAGTGGACTGTGACTACTTTGTGCTGTCCTGACCTGACACACACCAGCAACCATGAGAAAAAGGGCTGCTTATCCATCGCTAGCCCCCAGAATAGTAGCGCCATACACAAGTGTTCAGAAAAGTGGCTTAATTATTTGGTATATCAACTTTATTTTATCGCTTGAGACTAAACTGTTTTCTTCATCAGTGTCTCTGGGGGGTAGTAGGAATATGTTACCAATGACTTAAATGGAGGGAAGATTTGATCTCCTTGGAACGAAAAAAAGGAGCAATGTCCTGATATTTATTACTTTAACTTGATAGCAACTGAGAGATTTTGTACGTAAAGCAGGAATTATTTGAAACACCCCAGCCAGTTATTTGTGAACCTCATGTGAGAAGAACAGCAAAATGCCCATGGAAGTGGGCCGGCAGCTAGTGCTCCCCAGAAAGCTTAACAGGCTGGACATTAACTCGGTGAGGTGGATCTTAGGAAACCTAGGCTGGAAAAAAACACTTTCGAGTTCATGTAGTCTATGTGAACCAAGACAAGACCATCTGTATGGCATCAAACAGGACATAAATCTGTCCAAAATGATCTTAGAGATGTTCCATGGATGCTTTGTAACTTCCCAGGCAAGTTATACCAGTACCTTCCTGCCCTTACAGTTGGAAAGATTTTTTTATTCTGATGTCTAATCTGGATGAGATTTTTTCTGGATACAATTTAAGATGGACTTAATGCTCCAACTGAAGGGTTGTCAATGCTGAATAGGGTGGAAGGATTTCTTCATACGTTTTCAGGATTACTTATGCATTGCATTACTACGCTTGTCTTTTCCACTCTGCATAACAGCTGATTCAGTGTTTGGTTTGTGGTCTCTCTTTGGTCAGGTTATTTCCTAGATAGTTATTGTCCACTTTTCAGCAGATAATTCATGTCTAGGTGTGTTCCCTTGGTCCCTCATACTGGTCCTTGGTACATTTTTCTTTGCTTTTACACATAGCTCCTTCAAGCTGCCAAGATCTTTTTTGGAATATTAATCTGCCTTTTGATTAGTATGCTTGCAGGGCTCCCAGGCTGTGACCTGCACATTTGCTGACTATGTCTCCTGTTCCATTTTTCAATCATTAATGAAGATGTGGACTCTAATGGGAGCAAGGACAAAACCATGCAGAATCATATTTCATACATCCTTCCATTCTGTGTCACTTTTTAGGTGACCTGAGCAGTCTTACATGTTATAACAGGTATAGTAGGGTCAGCAAGGCTGCATTTCCCTGTTTATGGGAGTGTCATAACTGCAAAAAGCGTTACTGAAGTTGAGCTATGACACCAGCTGCCTTTTCCCTGTTTGCAGCACAACACAATCATAGAAGGACCTAGACTGGTTTGACAGACTTTCTTCTTACAACTGAAGCTGAATGCTACCCACTTCCCCTTCATCTTCAAGGCATTTAGAGGTAGTTTGTTTAAAACATCTTAAATTTTGTGGCAGGAATTGAATTTAACCAGACTGATCAATAACCTCCTAAATCCTTTCCCGTCCATTTTAAAGACTGGCACCTTATGCACTGAATCACTCAGAGAGAGTAACTACCCATTCTGGGATCATTCTGCCCTAAATCTGAATATAGTGCAGCCATGAGATGAATCAAACTGCAGAACTAATTCTAGTAACAATCACCTTATTTACTAGGTTAATTTTCAGCTGGATCAATTTCTTCATCCAGACCATAGTGCACCCTTCCAAATAGCTGTGGAAATGGGATGAAGCCAGGCAGCAAGGAGGTAGAAATGGGGCAGAGCAGGGAGGATGTAATTACATATTTCAGCAACACCACTGGCTTAACGTGCTTGTTGAAATATAATTTTTTAATTTAATGGAGATTTAATGGAGACAGATGCAAAAAAAGTCACTAGGTACTTGTACATCCCTGTGTCATCAGTTGATAGCTGTCTTGCACCCTTGAAGTAGTGGACCGGCACGCTCCTGGCCTTCTTCATATGCATTTGTAGAACGACATCTTGTAACTTTACTGCGCCTGTTTCTATCATATTTTGTGCTTGCCTTTCTGATTTTACCTCAACATACATTAGACATTCATCTATACTTATCCTGAATAGCTTAATCCCTTTCCATATACTTTCTTCTGGTCGGGTCAGAAAGGGGATCGCAATGAAGCCAAGGACTTTATTACTACATTTCCTCTTCTTCCTCAACTCTGGTATAATTTGAACTTCTGCGCTCAAAAGGAAAACATGCAGGGATGGAAAACCCCTTGGTTTCAGTCTTCATATGCCATATTTCCTACTTTCACATGGAAGGAAATGGTGAATGAATTACAGAGCAATCACTCTTCATCAGACAAATGGAAAAAGTACAAAATGCTAACTCCTATCAAAACTTTCCCCTAATCCTATTGCTCTGCTATGAAGCAACTCGAAGCAGGACATAGCCCATGAAGGACAGGAGGAAGAGAGAAAAGGACATTTTTTCTGCAGCCCTCTAGCAGTTCTGATCTGCTCAGCATAGCTGAATGTAAACAGCTATTTTGCTTTGCTTCTGGTCTCTGATTGCATCATTTTCCACAAGTTCACATGTGTAACAGCTGAAAATCATGAGTCATATGTATTCTTTTCCAGCATAAAGTATTATTTATGCTTGGACAGGCACCAAATGACATTTAAAATAGTGAAGCTGGCAAAATGCGCTTTTACACAGGTTTTCTTTAAACATCTTGCTGACATGAAACGAATGCCATCAACTTGTTTGAAATGCATTTTTTTTTTTAATTGGTCATATGACACGAAGTTGCATCAATATTGTTAAGCTTTTTTTCCCTGCTGAATTGATTGCTGAATAAGAAAATAGCTGCTGATGCCTTGAAATAAAAAATGTCAGGAAGGAATGGGGAGACATTATAGATGCATAAATCTGAAAAATTTGTATGAGGAGTTTTGACTTCGCCAAAAACCTGTTTTGTTGAATGAAATCTCTGCTGAGCATTAAGCAGCTAGATAGGTTATTTGCAATTATTTCTGTATATAGCACTATAAAGCTATATAACACTTTTTTAACAAATAAAAATTAATGAAATCAAGACTCCCACTGTAGCTGATAGTGCTCTGCAAGGTTACAGCAGATGAAGACTTGGCCCCTGGCCTATTCCACACATCCCTTAAGTTTAGAGGGACTCATTCACGTTCATGTGAGAGTATTTGTCTAAAGGATGTTTTGAGGAAAAGATGCAAAATTCTTTATTGCAAGATTTCATGAACATCTGAAAAATATATCAGAAGCTGATTATGGCAAAAATATTAACTAGACTGCTACTGGTATGTTAAAGAGCTGTTTAAGAGGAATAGTGAGAAGGGAAAGGTAGCAAATCCCTGCATGACAAGGCTGAAGGTTGGTGCTTAGAGCAAGATCCTAGCTTGGACTGTACAGCGGTCACACAGTGTCCCTTGGCATCCTCCAGCCCTTCATGAGCCAGTGCACACTGCAGGCATCTTATGTCCTCAATTCTTTTGTTCACGGCTGCATCTGCCTGTATAATTTATGGCACACAACACATTTTGCTTTTGAGATTCATTCTGTTCTTTATTCCAGCATTTATTCTAACAAAAAGTGGTGGAACAAGGAGGGGTTATCAGGCATCAAAAAGTTGAAAAGCACTTATCTTTGTGCCCTTTTTTCCTTGAATTATGACTGCACTAATGACAAAATCCTTTCCCTTATCTGTAGCTCTCATTTTCTCTTGCTTCTTTGAAAGCTTGAGATAGAAATGGCAGGCGGTGAAATACTTAAGAATTAAAGGAAGTGTTTTTAATATTAGGTAACTTGGTATCTGAAACAAATGCATGATTGTTCTTCATGCTTGGATGAAGGCAGCCGGGCGGCAGGGCCTGCGCTATTCTCAAGGCTTTATTCAGAGACTGTCACTATTGTTCCTGTTACTTTTTCCTCAGTCCAGGACTCTTGAATGCCACCACAAAAGAGAAGAATGCCATGCATGATTTCCCCTGAGGAGGATTAGTAATCCTACACCTTGCACTGGCTGGCAGAGGTGTTGTAAGAGCAAACAGTATTCTTTTCCCAAAAACCAAATATTTTATTTCTATATGGAACTGATCCTTCAATTTATATTCCAACGTCTATTGATGCGCCTGGGAAGTTAGTAAAGGCTTCTTTGCTTCAACCACTTACTTCAGTGTATTTTATTTTTTAAGTCAAAACAAAACAAAAAGTGGAATTTATCTAAATTTCTGGATACACTTGCTATGAAACAACAGAAAAAAATTACTTTGAAAGAACATGTGTAATACAAAATTGCTTTGATCACACTGTGGGCCTTGGGTGATTCCACAGACCAAAACAAACAAGTTTCTTCCAAGCCAAATTCTGTTCCAAAGTAAATAAAAAGTTCAATTCAAAACAAAACTATAGTAACCTACAAGAATAAAAGCTATAGTCCATGCTGGAAACTAGGGTAACATAATGCTAAGAACTGTAGGAAAGGATTGCTGTCTATTGCCTTTTCCTTGAGCCAGCTGAAGTTTACATTAGCCAATGATTTAACTGTTTTCTCCCATCCCCAGGTTGTGTCTTGGGATCTTGTACTGGGAAAGCAGAAATGGGCTGAGGCAGCAAAAGCAGTGGAGGGATGAAGTTCTCAATGTAGGTGGTCTTGGGCTCCAGCAGATATCAAAGAGTGTAGTGGGCTGAATTTCCTGCCTATCCCTTGTAGGTCACTGTGCCTTCCACCCTCTTGCTCCTCCACCCACTCAGAAAAAGCTCATGGAAATTCAGTGAGTTTGAATCACTGGAGTTTCCATTGCTCCCTGAAGAAATAAGCCACACTGTACAAATGGAACATTCTCTTCTTTCTTCCCATACATCTTTTGACATAATTAATTTTGTATTTGATGAAAGATACAGGAGATGGATAAGCAAAATATGAAGCTAGGTTAGTAGAGGTAGCAAATGGGCATATGTGATGACAGAAGTTTAGATTACAAGTAAGTCTTTGCAGGTATTTTCTACAACTTGTTTAGTAGCACAAATTTGCTTTCCCAATAAGCCCCCAACTAAAAGCAAGTATAACAGGAAATCACTAAAAGAAATGCAATATTTTTTTCCAACTGCCTCTCAGAAGACACTTGCCATAGTTCATTTTCCATATCTGGGCAAATTTCCAGTAACATAAAATGCCGATTTTAGCTTTTATTGCAAATGTAGAAAGTGACATGACATTGGCTAGCCCTCTGTAGCATTTATATAGTGAATGGATGTGGTGCTTCATCTTGCACATACATTTTTATGTGTGCTGTATCATTTACATGGCTGACAGTAAATTTTCCTAGTTCCCACGAGATGCCCTTAATTTTGCTGGATCCTGAAAACAGTGAAACGATGACATGGGAAAGCAGAAAATTATGAATATGAGTTCTGATAAGGCACAAGTTTAAACCACCATCCTACTGACTGGAGAACATAAAAGAAGTGCTGAGATACCTGCCTCTGTTCACAGGTGCTGTGGGTATCTGCAGAGGAGAGACATCTCTCTCACAGTGTAGATGATATACATCCTTTGGACATACAGCCTGTTTTCTGCTTCTTGGTTTTACACTTTCTTGTAAATTATTACAGTCAAATAAGAGTGTTAATTCTAAAAATTTCATAGAATGACTGTTTTACTACTGTTTTGTGAAAAAGGAGAGATATTGTGTACATCTTAAATGAATAATTTGCTATGCTGTTATTTAAGTATCATTTTAAAAAAAGATCTATATTATAGTTTTCTCTAGTCTTATCCTCCTGCAATATAATTCAGAAGGTATAGATTTACGTTGCTGTGGCTTTGTATAAGCAATGTTAAATTGTAAAAAATTATTACTTGAATTATGAACAAAATAGACTTCTGCAGTATTTCATGCCACAGTAACATCTGTATATTCATAACATAAGAACTGAAATAAAATCAATGATCTCAGCCATATGCAGGAAGGCTGATGTGTTGCTAGCCACACAAAAGCATCTTTTTTCCTTGTACTTGCTGAAAGCATTTCTCAATACCTACATGCCTGGGACTCCTCATGGTTTCAGTGGGTACAGGAAAGTTACTTCTGTTGGCAAGGAATTCCTATGGGGAGTTAGTCAGGCCTGTTAAGGATGACCCTTCTGTGCCATGGATAGTGAACTGGTGAACCTGGTGTACCTGAAACCAGCAAAGCCACTCCCACAGGAGGTAGGGTTCGTGTCCCAAAACACACAGATCTCAGCTTGCTATTGGAAGCTTTCAGCCTCTATTGAGGGCTGAAGCCACCAAAAATAGGGTTGCAGAGCTGATCTAGAATTGAAAGCTTTCAAGGAGTAATGTTGAAGAGTGGATGGATCATTTCTTCACATAATGCCATCCATCATTGTGCCTGTTCACATCAATCTTTCAGAGTATTAATATATCTGAAATGCTGTTCCCATCAGCACAGATTGCACAGAAGGTGGAAAAAGAGTTGAATTCCTATGTGTCTGTAGTGAATTTTTGCTTCTCATCAGCTTAGTACCATAATATCTGTGGATGTAACAAGTCTGCAGTTGGCCTTTACATACATAGACGTGCATTGAACCTAACTTGTTAGGGGACCTTGAAAAAATAAAGGTTTTTCTATTGCAGGCACTATGCTTGAAAGCACTTCATAATAAACCATATAAATAATACCTTCAGTGTTTGCAGGCAGGGTAGTCTAATGCTCAGTGCACTCAACTGGTAGTTGTTCTGGTTTGATTCTGTCACTGACTTCCCTGTGTGACTTTGTCTGTGTCATGTTTTCCCTCTCATTTTCCAAAGAGGCAAAATAAAGACAACATTTAGTTCAATAAGGTGTTACTAGTCTGAAAGCACCACAGTTTCCTGAGCAGCCTCCCATCTCTGAATGAGAGAGTCATAGATGTGCAAAGTATTATGCTTTTCATCTTCAAAGCTTTCCCTTTGTATTTACAAATTAATCAATCTGCAAAGCAATATTTTTTTTCCTCCTGGGCATTATGATTAGAATATTCGTATTAATTATAGGAAAAGTTCCAGAATTCCAATATGTCATTTGAAACAACATGATGCGTACATACATATTGCAACATATTTTCATTTGGACTGTAAAATATGCATACCTTTGATGGTTTCATCACACATTTGTTATAGTGTATTTTTAATATGCTCAGACTGTGCTGGCATAATGGTGCTCCTCCCCTTATACCCCATCTTTCCCACAAGCATGAAGCATGCTTTGTAGTGACATTCATAGAGGCCCCTGCTGTGGTTGAAAGCTGTAGTCCTGCTATTTAGAATGAACAATTATTCCAGTGGTTGAAGTGCTTTCATAAAGGAGTCTGGGTGGCAAGGCACTTCTTCCTTTTCTACACCACAGTAGGAGAGGAAATCCTTATTTGAGCCTATGATAGGACCCTGACAGAGAACCCCACTCTAATACTTGCAGATAGCCTAGCGGTGAGGAAAAGACACTTCTGAAGAACGAAGACAATTTATTCACTGCATGAAATTATCTTGGAAAAATCAAAGAATCTCTGCTGCTGCTCATTGAAGAGAAAGGACAAACCAAAAAAAAACCCAAAACAATCCAACCCAACAAAAACTGTCTAAATCTGGGTTTCAGCAGACTTTAGGCAGCTAAATCCAAAAGTTAACCCCAGATTCCATCTCTGCTAAATTGTGATCTCATCCTGCACCTATCTAAACCCCAGGCCCTGTTTCTTCATTACTGGGGCTGCTGTGGTGTATAGCCTGCTGCTGGTACTGCCGCTGCTCAATATAGGCTCCCTGGGTCCTTCCCAAACACCATGTCCTCCAACGCTGAGACAGAGCACTGCACCTGTGAAACAAGGTCTTTTCTCTCACACCAGCTTTCTGACCACCTAACTCCCAGCACTGGTTATTAACAGCTGGAAGATGTGCCCATTTCTTCTGTCTTGAATGAGTGACAGATGATTCAGGAGAAGCACATGCACGGTCCTTGTGTTTTGGATTGCAGTCTGGGGCAGGCATCAAGTGTTGCAGCACTTCTGTTCCCTTGTGGATGAAACCTCTGACTCATAGAGGAAAAGCAAAACCTGAACAAGCACACAATTTAAAACCTTCCAGGCTCAAGCAGAGACTGACTGACTGCCGCATTAGGTAAGACTGTAGATGGTGAAATGAACTCTATGTCTTCAGTGGAAAAATAGTGAACTACAGAACTGAGCTCAGCTCCCTTTGATCATGCTGCAGTAAATGTGACCTATCAAATGATTGCTAAAGAGCTTGAGGGGCTCTTTGAAAGTTAGTCATGGTAAAAGAAATGCTATAATTATTGACTGATAGATTTTAGCAAAACCAGAACATTCGCTGATGCTGCTAGATGCTCTGCCCAATGATTTCTCTATCTACAAAATATGGGTTGTGTGTGCAGTGTCCAAGCTTTCCCGATCTGTTCAGGAGGCATGAGTTGCACTGTCCTGAAGGAACCTTCCAGCCTCTGTGGTGAACCAAGCCCTCACTGCCTCAAAACTCTGAGAAGGGCCCACTACGTCTGATGTCATTAGCAGCTTTGCACAGCAGGCTTTTCCACAGACAGCCAGATCCCAATGCCTTTCCCCTACAAAGTGCCATCATCCCCACTCCCTGAACAAGCCAAATGAAGGCACTGGCATACAGCACAGACCCAGGTGCCAGGTATGAAGGGCACTGTCCAAGCTATCACCACACAGTGATAACAGTCTGATGCTGTCAAATAAGAGAGACACAGAAATCATCCAGAAGGGAAAATCTCTCTTCAAAAGCTCTTCTCTACCAGCCAGGTGAAACGTGGTTGTATTGGGCTTTTTTTCTCTCATCATTGTAGCTAAATGAAAACAGTACAGGGATAAAACTTATCTAATCAGTGTCTGCTATTCTAGTGGAATTTAAAAGGATACTGTAACTCAGATTTGTTTCATACTGATATGGTGACTGAGGCAGAATGCTCCTACTTAAGAGTATTGTTAGCTATACTGTTGAGAGTTATGAACTACCATACTTCTGATATGAACCTGCTATAAGGTATTTTTTGTATGTATTAGTAATGCAAAAGAAATAGAATTTTAAAATGAACAGGAACATATAAAACATCAAAATTATTTTACCATAGCCTATTAACAGGGGGTAAAAACAATGCTTCTTTACTCTAAAATTGAAGAATTAGCTCGTGAAAATTCAGCTAGGGAAGAGCTCTTTTATTCTCAGTTAGCAAATAGTAATTTGTAGTACACTACTCAATACAATGAAATTTAAATTGTTACAAAATACAGCTTTCACAAATGTAACACCACAGAGTTTGTGATGCTGCCAATAATAAGTGTGCACAAATGTACAGTAGCAATCCTCCTCTGGATACATCAGTCCCACTATATTGCTCAGGGTGCCACAATCCCATCTATATGATCTCCCATTTTCTGATGCACCAGTTTTGATCTGTACAAATGATTAAAGCTATGTTTTACTGGAAAATGGACAATACAGTGTTTTCATTGCTTCACCACACCATCAGAATTCCCAGACACATTGCTGCATGCTTCCAATCCATTGTCCCATTGTTCCCACAACCAGGCAGAATTTCTGTTTCATTTTGTGCCTTGTGGTGCAGTTTAGCATAATAAGATTGAAACAGGTCTTGAAATCATTGCAATTAAATTATGAAACTGTTTTCCTTTTCTAACCCATGCCCTCAGAATATAATGGCATCATAGCTGCATATGATCTCAGACTGGAGCTGAGATCACTTTCTGTCACATCACTGAGCTGATTTGCAGCAAGGTGAGTGATTGATAGGCTCCACTGACAGCTTTGCAACTGATTTTGGTGAGTAATCTATCATTAAGGTTTTAGAATTTGTATCTTTGTTTAATGATGCCTCATTCAGATCAGGTTTAGATTTGAGTTTCTAAGTGACTTTTAATTTCTCTTCACCAGAACAGTGCTACGTTGCCCTTTTTTTTTTTTTCCTTTCTTCTGCTTTGGCAGATATTGTAAATGCTATTGGGCGTTTACTTCTCTTGTCTTTGTAGCACTCTCACTGAGAACACATTTTTTTACCATAGACATAATACTTTCAGATGGCAAAGATTTCACGGATTTGCCTAAACTTGCACATCTGAAGGAAGCTTAGGTTAAGCCAATGCTCACATCTTACAGCAAGCACAGTACTTGTGCGGAAACTGTTTCTAGCTGGCAGAAAATTAGCATATTTAAAAGCTTCTCAACCTCAGAAAAAACTAACCGTGGATGGCAATTATGTTTTAAAATTAAGGAAATGCTTAATTAAATTTTGTATTAAAAATGACCTTCATTTTTCTATTATTGTAACTTGTATACCCAAAATCCTATGTGTATATGTGCTGATGTGTGTAGAAGTTTTTAGAACAATATGGCATCTGTGAAGTTTGATGGCTTATGAATGAAAAGGTCATGAGAAAACCTAAGGGCTCTGTGTTAATTTTAAAGATGAGGAAGAATCATGGCTCATTTAAAGCATTCAGAAAATCTATTGTCTGTAGCATTTTCGAAGTAATTTTCTCTTCCATGCTTCTTTGTTTTGTTTTGTTGGTTTTTTTTTTTTTATATATAATTAAACTTTGTTATTTTATAGCCCATGGCCCATGGCTATAAAATGCAGTTGCTTTTGTCAGATACAAGTTAAGCACTGTCAGGCTGCGTAAGTACTTGTGTTAGAGATGACTTCAACTCCACCAGTATTGGCACTAGCAATTCAGAAGGGAGCACTTTTCACTCCACTTTAATATGAAACTGATATCTCTGCCTAATTTTATAGCATATTTTTTGTGTTAGCACTACCATGGCTTAGGGGTTGGTGAAAAGGCTCATATATACCGGTCCCGTGCCTGTAAGGGGACCCACTTGATGGAACTGCTCTACAAAAGGCGGCAGAAAGGACTGAGACCTGAAGAAATGCTTGGCAAAAAAAAGTGCTTTTGCATTTTTCAAGATGAGAGGTGCTATGGATATGCAATGTATTATTTCTCTTGTATCCTTGGAGAAGCTTGAAACAAAAATGCCTTTCAGTCACTGGACATTTCAAGATCCCTAGCAGAGAAACTGAAGCCCATAAAATACTTTTGCTAGCCACTAGTTTTGTGCTACTACCCCCATCTCGACAAGAATGAATATTATACATAAACAAAATTATTATAACCAGTTGAAATTATTTTTAGTATCCCATACTGGAAAAGTGTATGATATCCTTCGCATTAAGTACTTAAACTGTATAAAACGCCATAGCAAATTACAGTATATATCCTCATGATTGCAAGAGGGCATCAATCACAGTATTATCTTGACAGCTCTATCCTGTAGCCAGCTGACTCGCCACTGCAATCAGTGGAGGAGGACACGAGGTGCGGTTACATGCAGTCTGTTGCTTCAGTGGAAGCGACAGCAGCTCCGGCCGAGCCCGCGATGAGCAGCGCTGCTGCGGCAGGCGGGAGGGATGCTGAGGCCGTGCACTGCGCTCTCCAGCCGACAGGCTGCCCCAACGCTACTGCACAACTACTGCTACGAATCCAGCTGATTCCAATCTGTCTCTCGGAGGGGTCGTACTTCTGCCCCAACCACCCAGGCCACTTGGCGGGTGCTCCCCTGTGCAGGGACGGAGGTGTCTGTGCTCAGACCGCTCCGCCGGGCGCGGTACGGCGGTCAGGGCCCCTCGCCGCTGCACGGGGAACCGCGGCTAGCCCCTCTTTCAGCCGGCGGCCGGGTTTCGCAGGCGCAGGGGCCACCTCCCGCGGTACGGGGCCTTGGAGGGCCCGCTGGGGGCAAATGGCCGCGCCTGCCGAAAGCTCGTCCTCCCGCTGGAGCCAGCGGTGTCCCGGGCCACACCGCCGCGCCCTCCCGCCACCCGCCCAGCGGCTCCCTTCACGCGAGATCCCGCCGGCCGTGCTCTGACAGCCCTCCGCTGCCGCGATCTCCCCTCCGCCGGGGAGCCCCGGCCGCG
>JASSUY010047015.1:0-17094 GCA_032466535.1 Forpus xanthops | reverse complement strand
GGTAGAATAATCTGCCTCCACAAATATCTCCTTGATCCTACTCACTAATTGTCAGAGATTAGCTTAAGCCCTGAAGCAGTAGGTTTAATATCTCCTCCAAAAGTTTTATTTTCTTTAATTATGATAACTCTGGATATCCATGATATTGATATAATATCCAATCTCTTGATGAATCTGGTTAAGTTTTTGGTCTCAACAACTTCCTTTGGCAATGAGTTCCACAATTTAATTACATGTAATATAAAAGGTATTTCCTTTTATCAGTTTTGACTTGCACACCTTTTAATTTTAGTGAATACCTTGTTGTTCTTCCTTCCAGAACCAGAGTGGAAGCCCCTGATCTGCTTTCCCTGTGCTGTTTTATATGATAACATTAATTTATAAAGAGTTTTAATTTTGCCTCCTGTTCATCCTTTTACAAGGGGAAAAAACTCTGTCTTTCCAGTTTCTCTTCATATGACCACATTTCCATTTCTCTCATTTTTCTGTGAACTCTCATCAAGTCTGTTTTATTGTTTTATGGGACACAATGTCTGGTGCTGCAAGAAACATTTGAAGTATGCTCTATCATTTTTATATATAAAGGCATTGTGATGTTTTCCATGCTGTTTCCATCCTCTCTATGCTTCTACAGCATCTGAACGCTGTTAGACTTTTTTGGACCATGAGCATGCTCTTAGTATGCTGTCTGCAGTGGTACCTGAGTTTCCATGCTGAACCAAGCCATTTTACAGGCTCTAATGCATTGTAAGAGTAATTTCACTTTTATCCCCTGATATGTTTTACTAGATCAGAGATACTTGCAGTCAGTTTAGAACTGTTTATTCCTGACTAACTGAAGTGATTTTGGATGGGGTCCAGCCTCCGTAAGTAAGGAGCTTAACTTGTGGCTGAATTGTAGCCCCTTAGTGAGACAGGTCTGTTCAGATAAGAGCCCAGTTTTTCTTCCTCAGCAGATGGAGAGAGGTAAATCATGTGAGTGCCTCCGAAGTGAGATCCTGTCTACCTAATTTAAGTGCTCAAATTTAGATGTGAATTAGGATTCTGCCTTTCTGTATATTTTGATATGTTATTGTTCACTAGCCATTACTGATCCACCATATATATTGACAGCAAGTCTTAGAATGAGACTTGGCTTCAGCTCAGTTGCAACCTTTGACTTACAAGGAAAAAACTAGAAACCTCACAGTAGACTCTTTTGGATTACAAAATCAATCCACAGCTATTTAATCTATGGAGTTGCTATAAAGGTAATTGAGAGAGATGAGTTTTATGCTAACCCAGGGAGCAGTGGAAGGAAGCATCTTTTCCTTACCCTTTGTGCTTCCCACAGAACACTTCATTGTGTGCCCTGCAACGGTAAGGTACAGAGGATGCTAAACTGCTCCTGGCCAGGAGAGGACATGCTATGATAGCATCTCTTGTTGGGAATCAAGATCACAACTCAATTTGTCTTATTTGTTCTCTAACTCAAAAGAAGACTTCAGACACAAGGAATTCAGCGTAATGAAGCCAAGAGAAAAGAAGCAGCGAGGCAAGAAAACAGGAATATTAAGGAGAATGGAACATAAAGAGGGGTAAAAGTTTCATTGTCCCAGAAAGTACACATTTTAGGTGGATTATCCTTAAGGATTTTGTAGATTTACTACATACAAGAACATAAGAATGATCCTACTCAGCTGAATGCCAAATTATTGTACAATTTGTTGAACCCTGAGAGTTCTCTAACCATATAGCTATCTATTGTACTTCCTGATCCATTTTTGTAAGACTTCTTATTAAATAATTAGAGGATCATAGAATAGTGAGGGTTGGAAAGGACCTTAAGATCATCTAGTTTCAAACCTCCTGTTGTGTGCAGGGACTTCTCACACAAGACCATGTCACCCAAGGCTCTCTCCAGCCTGGGACACTGCCAGGGATGAAGCATTTACAACCTCTGAGGCATGTCAAAGTCCTTTTGGATGGCATCCCTTCCCTCCAACGTAACAATCAAACCATACAGCTTAGTGTCGTAGGCAGACTTGCTGAAGGCACACTCAATCCCAGTGCCTCTGACAATGATGTTGAACAAGATCAGTCACAACATTGACCCCAGAGGGACACCACTTTTTACTGATCTCTAACTGGACATTGAGACAATGACCACAACTCTCTGTGCGGCCATCCATCCAATTCTTTATCCACTGGGTAGTCCATCAAATCAAATTTATGTCTCTCCAATTTAGAGACAAGGTGCTTTGCACTAGTTCAGGTAGATGACTGCTCTGCCCCTATCCATCAGTTCCGTAGCCCCATCATAGAATGCCATCAAATTGGTCAGACAGGATTTCCCCATAGTGAAGCTATGTTGTCTTCAGCCACCAACCACATTGTTTTTTTTTATGTGCCTTAGCATGCCTTCCAGGAGAATCTGCTGCATGGTCCTGCCAGACACAGAGATGAGACTGTCTGGTCTGTAGTTTCCTGGGTCATCCATTTTTCCCTTCTTGAAAATGGGGGCTATATTTCCCTTTTCCAGTTGTTGGGAACTTCACATGACTGGTATAACTTTTCAAATATAATGGACAGTGGCTTAGCAACTTCATTCGCCAGCTCCTTCAGGACCCTTGGATGGATTTCATCAGGTCTCATGAACTTATGCACATTCAGATTCTAAAGTTGGTCTTGAGCCAGGTCTTCTCCTACAGTGGCCCTAAAGTCTTCATTCTCACAGCCCCCACATCTTTCTACCAAGTCTTGGGCAGCATGGTCAGAGCTCTTGCCAATGAATGCTGAGGCAAAGAAGTCTTCTCCAAATCCAGGATATTCAAAGCTGGTTCTCCCTTTTTCTTCTGGAGAGGACCCACATTATCCCTAGTCTGTCTTTTGTTTGTGACATACCTACAGAAGCGCTTTCTGCTATCCTTGACATCCTTGGCCACACTCAATTCTAATTTTACCTTTCCTGACCTGATCCCTAGCTTCCCTGACATGCTGTTTATTGCGTAGAAATACATTAAACAAAAACACTGCCTTACTGTTAGCAATTACCCAACTTATTCCATCTGTATTCTTTTATTTTGGGATATACCCTCCACAAAGCTTTTTTTTTTTTTAATACTTCATATAGGTAAGAGAATGTAAACTTATAGTTAGAAATCAAAACTTTAGAGCATGCAAATTCCAGCTGGTGGTGTGGATAAATCTTGGGTGGCCTAAGATGTGGCTGGCTGTGATTTTGGGGTTGTCTGTAAATATCTGGGAAGTTATGATGAATCTGTTTCTGAACAGATCTGGTGAGGCTGACTTTCCATGCTCTTTGTGCCACTGGCACATGAATGTCAGCATCTGTAATTAGAACCATTGCATAACATTGCGGGTGAAATTTTGAACTGTAACCTTTGGAAGCAGATGGCTTTCATCATGAGCACCCTGTCATATTGCAGTAGTAGGTATGCTTTTATATGCTGAATTCAACAATATACTATATTAGAAAGAATTGTTTATTAGTTTAGTAGTTTAGCAATAATCAGGAAAATGATGAAGTAAGGAATTATATCTCTGTTGAAATACATTCAATCTAGTCACTAGAGAATACTTTTATAGTTATTTGAGGATACGTCACCTGCAGTTTACTCCAAATTATATCACTTCACTTGAGTTTTGAATATCTAAGCGCTGTTTTCCATTTTATACACACACATGCCCAGGCAGACAGATTGTTGGTTTAAAATGTCATTTTTGTGAAATATCACTTGAAAATAGTCATGACTTTAACTAAGTTAGAGAAATTTGTACAAAAATGTAAGGTCAAAATAGCTTTTTACAGCAGATCCTTGTTTGCCTGTTTCAGAATGCTTCAAAGGACTTGCTTACTTGCTTACCACCAAGGCTAAGAATATGTGTCAAAACTGCTTAAGATAGGGATCAGTTTTAATAAATGTGACCTCAAACCTTCTAAGGTGTTTAGGTCTGGGAACACTTACAGCACATCTGTTATTGTTTTGGTTCAGCTGAGTTTATTGTTTTAATCAGCAACATTTCAGGAGAGCTGGTGTAAAAGAATTAGAAATACTAACTTGTTTTCCGTGTTTACATTTCTGCCATTTTATAACTAACTTTCTTGTGACTGAACTCATGAGATGTCTTGATTTGTGGCAAAGAAGTCAAGTCTGAGTATCCTTCCTACAGATCTTTCTTTCCTAGCTAGAAACTATGAGGCTTCTGTAGGAGTTACTAATGGAAATTAAAAGGACTGAGTTATACAGAAGTAAAACTACATGGGGGTCATGGGCATCTTCTGCATAAATATGTGGATAATGTAAAAGTTAACTTCCATGTCATCTTCTAAGCCTCCTGTTATGCCCTTTCCTCCAGGGAAGCTACTCGCAGTGGAACTGCTTAAGATGAATTGTTGGTTGCACTTTTCCTACATAGTCCTTTGGATTGAATATCCCAGTAACAATAATCAGGAGAATAAAATCCAGTTTACATGAATGATAGGGAAGGCAGGCTTGGAGCTTCTGTCTTCTCACTTGCAGCACCTGACCAAGAGAATGTCCAATAGAGATTACAGGGGTCGAATCCAAGCTATGAAAGTAAATGCATTTTTTCAGGGAATTGGGTCCATTGAACTTACTGTACTGGCAATAAAAAAGGTGTCTTCTTTTATAGAAACTGTATATTAGAAAACTAGTTAATATAGAAACACTTTGGAAGGAATATACGCTACATGTGCCAGAGTACTGGCTGATCATTAAAATTAGAACATGACATTAGTGGGAGAGAAACTCTCCCCTTTGCTCACAGGCGTACTTCTCTTACGGCTCCTGTCAGAGTGTTGCTCATGATTGGAGACATGATACTGAACCAGCAGGACTGTAAGTCATTTCCAATAGAGAAATCATTGTTCATGTCAAGGTGATCCTGCTTCCTGCGACAGAAGTCTGCTACCCCTTGTGGATCTCTGTATGCTAATGGCTCATTACCATGAATTTTCCATGCCAGTATTTAATCAAAAAAATAACTAACCTCACAATAATTCACCAGAACCAGTGTAATAGCAAGTGTTACTTTTACCTACTTGTTTCTTGTTTCATACAATGAACATTTTAAGCTGCTGTGTATCTTACATCTATTTGGTTTGATTTTTGGTTTTGTTTGTTTGGTGTTTGTTTGTTTATTTGTTTTTGTTTTGCATTTTTTGTGGGGTTTTTGTTTATTTGTTTGGTTTGGTTTGTGGGTTGTTTTTTTTTTTTTTCCCCCACAATAGATTATGCTACTTTAAATTATCTCTTTTGTTCTTTAATATCCTTCCCTTTGAATTTTTGTAGATTTATTTCACCTCCAATCCACTATTCTGTCAAGCTATCTACTTGTAATGTTTTCTTGTAAGTGAATTCCTCTGGTCAAGCTGTTCATTACTTTGCTTTCTGCCCAGCAGCTCCTTTGCCTTCTTTTCAGCTTCAACAAGAGGCAAAAATATGGAGCAGCTGGGAAAGAAGGGCTGGAGAAGCTGGGGTCTCCCTATCTCTTCTGGATTTGTCTCAAGGTCACAAGTTGAACCAGGCAAATAGGTAATTTGTTTAACTTTCATTTTAGTGATCAAGCTATAATAAATAAAAATTGGCAGTTCAGACCAAGCTTTCTTAAATGTCTTTACTGCAAAACCTTTTGTTTTCAGAACAGTTTCAAGTCAGACCATATTGATTTCTGAACTTTTGTCACTTCTGTTTTCATGACTACAGATAAATTGAATTATACTAACAGTAATGTACGTACTTCACAAAAAGACATACTAGCCTGCTTCTGCTCATACAGTGTTTTATGTACAGACCATAGCTTAAAAAGCTCGGGCAGTGGTGCTGTGCTGAGGTGAACAGTGGTAAAGTGGCCTGTGGGCGGAGTATTATAGTGCTGACTTACAGACCACAGTTACATGCACGTTTCAGAGTTCAGATAAGACATCCAAGAGAGAGCGGGTTCAGAATATAGTGCAAGCTTTAACTTTATAGCCAAGCTTAGAGAAATGTTTTTGTTGTTGTACATCAAATATGTATTTTATCTAACCTTTAATCCCATTTTACTGGATGTAATTTCAGATAACTCTACTACTCCAGAATACTGGATCTGGAAAACGTTTAGTGTAGAAACTACTTTGAGCACAGTAAGTCTTCCAATTCTACTTCATTTCAATCTTTTCTTCTGGGAAATTTACCCACTTTGCTGTTTTTCCTGGTGCTAGGTCCTGAGCTATGTGCACAGGGATTCAATAGAAAATCAAAAAATTATTTGCTTCTATTGAAAAAGGGATTGCGTCTTATAATGCTTAAAAGGAATAGTCTATTTCTCTGCCTTTTATCATAATACAAGTTGTATAACATTATACAACTCTGGATTCACTAGGCCTGAACACCTAATTCTTCTAGACTAATATTTTTCTTACTCTATATGTGTTCTTAGCATCCAAGTTTCTCAAATTTCCCAATTCATCCAATTCAAGCCCAAGATTCAGGAACTTCATGATACTTCCTTGTCTGGAAATGAAACTAATCAGGGTTTTATTTGGGTCCAAAAGCCTGTACAGAGATCAAAATTGGAGTGTGGTTTTCTGAACCTCAAAAATTCAGCATGTAAATACTATGGGATCATTGCCATGTTACTGAAACTGAGCAAGAAAGTTTAAAAGGTCTTAGGATGTCTGTATCCACTTTGATATTTTTGGAGTTATAACCCAGTTAGATTGAGAACACACTAAGCTCGCTTTTTTTTTTTCCAGGATAAAAAGTAACTGTGCACCATTGTGGATTGTTGTGGTTTAACCCCAGCTGGCAATCAGTGTACCACACAGCAGCTCACTCCACACACTCCACGCCCCCTGGGAGGGATGGGGAGAAGAACTGCAAAAATGGTAAAATCCATGGGTTGGGATAAGAACAGTCTAAGAATTGAAATAAAATGTAATAGTCACAATGGTAACAATAACAACAATAATAATAATCATAGGAAAAGGAGAGAGAGAGGAATAAAAAACAAGGCAGAGAAGTGTTGCACAATACAATTGCTTAACACCTACTGACCAATGGCCAGCTGGTTCACAAGCAGTGCTCAGTGGGTGCTGATCATCTTCCCGTTCTATGGTATGGAATACTACTTTGGCTAGTTTGGATCAACAGTCCTGGCTATGCTCTCTCCCAGCTTCTTCTACATCTCCTCACTGGCAGAGCACAGGAAGCTGAAATGTCCTTCATTTAGAGTAAACATAACTTCTTAATAGCTAAAACATCAGTGTGATATTGATATTTTTTCTCATACTAAATCCAAAACCACAGCAGTGTACCAGCTACTAGGGAGAAAATTAACTCTATCCCAGCTAAAACCAGGACATGGACTGTACTAGCAAAAGTACCCAGCATTGGTTGATACCACAAGCTGCAGAACTTTGCTACAGAACTGATAGGGGAAGACTACAAGATGGCTATGCATAGGACAGCTGGAAAGGTCTTCTGCATTACATTTGGCTCCTGGCAACTGGGAAGGCAGTGTTCTCACAGACAACAGTCATTTCTCTGAATGACATGAAAAGGAGGCACACTAAAGTATATGTGCTATGACATGACAGTGTGTTCACATATTTTTACCCCAGATAGTCATCGCAGTGGTTAATTTCTCCCAATGCTAAAGCTGTGAATGGTAAGTCTGGAGTGACTGTAGTTTTGTTTTCTAAAGCATTCTTGAAAGAGGAACTCTAATAAGAATTCCAATGTGGTAAAGATACCTAACTAACCAGTCAATTAGAAAGGAGTCTCAGAGACACAGAAAACCTGTTTCATCCATTCTGGTACTCATAAAATGGCATCTTTTATGCAATAGAGCCTATCTCTTATACAACTATTAGAAATTGAGTTATATAAGTGGGGAGACATATGGCATGTGTTAAGGAGAAAATCTGGGTGGATGACCAAAGAGGTATTTTGTGGGCATGACATCTCCAAGGAATAACCAAACATGGGTTTTCCTGTTTATTCATGAACAAAAGCACGTTACTCTGCTTGGCATAGTGACCTCGTATTTTCTAATGCTTTTTGTCCTTCAGTGATCAAGCTTTTAGATGTTAAGCTCCAGAGTAGCTTGTTGGATAAAGTGGTCTGAAGCTGTTTAGCCCTTTTAAAATTAATTATGACTGGGGAAATCATGCATTCTTAGCAAAATAGACCAGAGTGACAACGACTGAAGTTCATAATGTTCATGAGAATAGTTCATTCATTGGGATGGTTTTGTCATGTGGTGACATTCAAGTGAAAGATTTCCTTTATTTCTTATGCTACTGACATATGGATTCAGGATGGTTTTGGTACCACAGGTAGCTTACTTATTTCTCCAAATGCATCAATAACTGTGGGGATGCTTTTGGTTTAAGAGAGGAGTGCAAGGGGAGAAAGCATTACTGTCTGAGGTCACCAGATGATTACGGCTTGTTAAGTCTGGTGGTTGTCTGTCTTATCCTCTAAGGGTGTGATAAAAACAAATCCAAACAACATTTATAAATTTGAGTAAGTCATTCCTGGGTAAAACATAAGACTGTAACTTTAGTCAGAAAGAATTCTGTATGTCTTCAATGATCAATCTAGTAGCTACCTATGTGAACTCATCACTGCTGTGTGGGAATGAAAGCAGAATATTAATTGGATTTGCCTATGGGTTTCTGAAAATATTCAAGACCTTGCTACACTGGGCAAGAAATACTGTTGGAAAGAGATGAGTATATCTCTGGGAGCCTTCTGGGTAATGGGACAAAGGTTGATCAGCCCTTGTTTGTTGTAATTCTTCTGTTGGGTTATACAAGAAATTTGAAGATTCAGTCAAGAAAAGTATATACTAAAAATAAGAAATAAGAATAAAAATTGAAAGAGACAGGAAGGGCCTGAGAATAGGGAGACGATAATGAAGAAGCCAGGCAAAAAGGTAATGATGTCCACATGAGGACTGTGGCTAGAAAAAAGATGGTGTAGCTGGGAACTTCCTTTCTACCTCCCATTTCCTAGTCGCTGTCACAGCACTTTTGTGCTACTGACAGGAGACATAATTTAAAGCAAACAACTTATGTTGGAAGATCAGATCAGAGCGTCACTACTCTGGGAGTGGCACTTTGCAAGTTTGGCCTGAAACTCCCTTTTCACATTTCCTGTGTTGTGTAAT
This sequence comes from Forpus xanthops, assembly GCA_032466535.1. Classification (NCBI taxonomy): domain Eukaryota; kingdom Metazoa; phylum Chordata; class Aves; order Psittaciformes; family Psittacidae; genus Forpus; species Forpus xanthops. The sequence goes on along the minus strand of JASSUY010047015.1, from coordinate 7,914 downwards.
AAGCTTTGTAGTCCTGGCCAAAGATCTAGGGCTCTACATGTATACCATCAAGAAACTGTACTGATTCATATCAGGGATTCATGAATGCAGGCATGTTTTATATATGCATATCTTTCCTATAAATGAGTCAATCATAGAGTTCCTTTTAGGTGTGCAACATTGTTCTCAGAAACACACAGTTACACAGAGTACCCCCAATTCTACATGCATTTGTTGCACATTTTCTAGTAACTGTAATGAGAACTGTATTTGAAAAACGTAATGTAAAAGCAATGAGATTCTTTATTAAACTTAAGATATTGGAAGTGAAATCACAGATGAGAGGGCACTAAGTACAGGACAGTGACACTCGAAATATCTCCTCTGCTTGCAGTTTCATTGAAGTAACAAAGGGCAGGTGTGCTCTTTGATTTTGGCACAAGCAGCAGGATACTTCTTTTTTTTATGTTGATCTTTTACTTCACTGCATGAGGTACTTACCTTTCCTTATTTTCTAGGTAGCTGGGACAGTTGTACATACTAAAAAGGTAAATAAGAAAACTCCTTTAAGACCAGGGATTGCTGAGGAAAGATTCTCCAAGAAGTATTTCTCATCACTGAAGTGTCCATGAGCTACTTGATTGCTATAAAATAATTGCTAATTTGACTTTCCTCTACATAAACAAGCCATGCTAGTCTTTGAAGATCTCCAGTAGGTCTTGTATAGGTTGAACTCACAGTATTTCAGCTGAAAGCATTAGGTTAATTAATCTTATTTAAAAAGCAGTGAAACAGAAGTTAATTAAAATGTAAACAATGGACTGCATTGTTACTGACAACTTCAGAAAAAATCTTTGAAATTCTTTGTGTAATGGATTTTACCTGACTGCCCTCAGAGGAGAGAGTGGTTTTGCAACAGATCACATTACTGAACTAACTTTTCTTTCACTTTTAAATGAAACATATTCTTTGCTTCTCCCAGTGCAGTGCAGCTGCACAAACTGTAGCTAGGCTAAAGCTGTCAGAGCCTTGTTTACCAGGGAGGTACCTGCTACTGGTAGGCTGCTAGACATGAAACACTGGGGAGGGTGGCTGGAGTTCCTGGAGCAATCATTACATGGTGTGTCTCAGAGCACCAGAAAGAAAGAAACGACCTGGAAAGTCAGATGACATAAAAAATGTCAGTCAGTCAGAAATGATTAACACTCTGGCCAGTTTATGCCAAGGACAGAGGGTTCTCTCGTGCATTCTTGTTCAGCCCTGGCTGTCAGCTGAAACATGCTGAGGAACAGAAGCAAACCTGTGTATGGGGCTGATTCGAACTACTAAGTTACCAGCTGAACTAAGTAAAATGATTCAGGGTTTGGGATTGGGCCCCTATTAAAGAATTAGGGGGAAAAAAGAGAGCCACATTTGCTTTGGTTTGTGTTTTTCAGGGTTAACCTTGTTATTCCTGCTCTTCAGACAAAAAAAAAAAAAAGAAAAGAAAAAGAAAAATCTGAAATTTATAAGCTGGCAGGAGAAGGAAGGAGGAGGAATCTTGCCAAGTTATCTTCCTACCTCACCAATGAATTGTTTAGTAAATATGTGTATTCTAGTTCAGTATAAGCTCAAAATATCCATTAAGGCAACAAAATTCAAATTTCAACAAAAAATCCTACAGTAGTGAAAATAGCGTATGACCAATCATGAGGATAACAATGGATTTCATGTTTAGCTTCTTTCTTCGTGGTGGCTAGTATGCCAACTTAGATTAGTAGGGTACATTACTCTTATTACCTGAAATGGTCTTCTGGCCCACATCAAAAGCTGTGAGGGAAAAACAGCAAGTGACTGTTGTTCCTCACACAGAAAACTGGGGTTTTCAGTAAAGATATAAATGGATTCACAGAACAGTTTTATTCCCCAGTGTCTTGCTAATGATGATGTTTTGAAACTGCAAGTAAGAAATCAGCCTTAGGGACTTTCTACAGCAAAAACATGTCATTATATTCAAGAAAGGGTATGTACTCATAGACTATTTTTTTCTCTGCTACACATACTGACATCACTTGTTTGTTTGCATTCTGTTGTTTCAAGGTAAAATGCATAAGTGAATTAATAAAAAGAATTATTTCCATTAAAACATCACCATCACATTTCAAATTAATCTACCCCATAGGAATGAAAGCAAAGAGTGAAGAAATTCTGTGACTTTTTGAACCAAATTCTAATCACCAGGACAGATTTCCTGACTATGTGTCTGCAAAAGACAATTTGGTCTCAACATAACCTGCCACAGTGAACACGTCATTACCTATCTAACTATAATTCAGTAAGAGAGACAACAAGCATGAAAGTCCATTCACTCCTAGACCTTGAGTGACTATATCAAGCAGAGCAATTCTGTAAGTAAATACTAAAACACAGCCAATATCCTGCCAGTTCTGTGAAATCCAAATCATGATTCAGTTCTCTCACACTTGTACCCGTTTTATTTTCATTCCTAGAGAAACTGCTGTGACCAGTTTTTGTTAACGCGTGTCACAGGAAGAGGTTTTATTTGGACATGAAGGTAAAGGAACAAAACTTCTCATTCAGATGACTCTGGCCTTAGTGTGCTCTGCTGACAGCCAGCCATGATTCGGACATGGGACAACAGAGGTGCTAAGACTGTTAGACAGAGAGCAGGATGGAGCTCAGTCTGACTGCCTATAGCTAAGCGATCATGCAGCACAGCCACAGTGGTGAGAAAAGGTGGGAAGTCCCTTCAAAGAGGATTGGCAAGGTAACAGAAATACATTTTATCAATGCATAATGTGGGTTGAGGAATGTACACTGTCAACAAGCACAAAGGTAAAATGTTTAGCCTGCTTGAGTGATTAACTGCATATCTGGAAAAAAGTTTATTTTGGATGTCCACTGGCAATCCAAAGTTGTAGACCCAAGGGAGAGAGTCATTAGGTCCTTCCTGTTTTGAGGAAGAAATATCTTCTTTGCAAGACAATATATGATGGATCCTCTCCTGAAAAGAAGAGTGGTTTTGCATGATGCATTTATTTGCTTATGGGCAATCTGCAGCTGTGGAAGAATAATGCAATGAACTTCTTATGTTAGGGCCCCAGAGCTGAATACAGTACTCCAGTGGGAGTGTCACAAGAGCAGAGTAGAGGGATCACCTCCCTCGACCTGCTGGCCAAGCTTCTTTTGATGCAGCCCAGCCTACGGTTGGTTTCTGGGCTGCAAGCACACACTGCTATCTCATGAGCTTCTTGTCAAACAACACACTTAAGTCCTTTTCCTCAGGGCTTCTCTCAATCCAATCTCTGCCCAAACTCTATTTGTGCTTGGGACTGCCCCAGTCCATGTGCAGGACCTTGCACTTGATCTTATTGAACTTAATGAGATTTGGACTGGTTCACTTCTCAAGCCTGTTAAAGTCCCTTTGGATGACACGTCTTCCTTCCAGTGCATCAACCACACCACACAGTCTGGTGTCAGTGGCAAACTTGCTGAGGGTGTACTCAATCCCCCTGTCCATGTTGCCAGTAAAGATGTTAAACAGTGCTGGTCCCAATACCAACCCCTGAGGAACACCACTTGTCACTGGTCTCCACTTGGACATTCAGCCATTGAACACAACTCTTTAAGTGTGATCATCCAGCCACTTCTTTATCTATCAAGTGGCCCATCTGTCAAATCTCTGCTTCTCCAGTTTAGAGACAAAGATATCATGTGGAACAGTGCCAACTGCATTGCAGAAGTTCAGGTAGATAACAGTAGCTCTTCCCTTACACACAAATGTTGTTACCCCATTATAGAAAGCCACCAAATTTGTCAGGTATGATTTGCCTTTAGTGAAGCCATGTTGCCTATCAACAAATTACATCCTTATTTTCTAGTGTCTTAGCATAGTTTCCAGGAGGATTTGCCCTTTGATCTTGCTGGGCACTGAGGTGAGACTGGCTGACCAGATCGTCCTTCCTCTTTTCTTCCTACTTTTTTCCTTCTTTTTTATTGTTTTTTTTGTTGTTGTTTTGTTGTTTTTTTTTTTTTTTCTTAGTATAGCTTATGCATTGTCATTTATATTTATGACAATTTTAAATGTCTTTTATACAAGATGTAGTGTACGTCCACTACTGGTATTGTATATGTGTACGCTTAACACAATATAGTGTACTTGATAAAAAGACTGTTTCACTTTTAAGAGAAAGTGTGATTACTCTATATGAGATAATTAAATAATATTTGATAAGAGAAGCCCAGACCAGCACTATTACAGGGGTTAGCTGATCACTGCAAAACAAGGTTATCTTAATCTTAACTATTAATCTTTTTTGTCCACAACAATGTTTCCCATCTCAGTTCTGCAGGTATGTATGTGGTTAGTAAACTGTGCTTCCACTAAAGTCTAGCAAAGTATTTGTGATAAAAAATTAAAAAATACCTGCCAATACAGATTCTATAAGAAAGAATTTGTGCTTTATATTTGCACATGGAGGTTAACACAACAGGATTCAGGATGTTAGCAGTACCTCTCCTGCAATCCATGTGATAACCTGGTTAAATAGAGAAAAGAGAAGTGAATGGAAAGCATTACAAAATACCAGCATTCTATGCTGAAACACTGAGTTTTACACTCTTGAAAATATTAAGGGGAAGATATCTCAGACACCATTGCAAGTAGTAACAATTACATATAATTTTTATCACTTTCTTTAAATGCATTGGTCAGGAGAGCAGACAAGATGGGAATAAGGAGCTTTCTTCCATTTTTCAGAGAGCAGAAGAGCCAACAGCTCTGTAGGTATAGCCACCGAGAGGATGGTAGGTACTTCTTGACCTCTGAGTCCTTCAAGCACCATAAATTATTTTTGTTTTTCAGTCAAGAGCCAAACAGAAAAATTTTCAAGAGTTCAATTTAATTTAAAAAACAATTCTTTTTTATACTCACAATGAAGGAACAAACCCATTTCTCAGTGGGCTACAACGTTTTGTGCCAAAATCAATTGTCGTGTTCTCCAAAACCTGACTTATTTAACTCAAACAGTGCAAGTGAAAAGAAGGGTCTCATTTTTTAATGACATATTTAGGATTCTCCCTCCTCCTCCCTCCTCCCCCTCCATTTTTTAGGGCTTTTTGTTTTCTTAAGTCAACATAAATTTGGAAAATCTGATAGTCAATCCTAAACTGTAAAGAAATAAAGTACACCAAAATCATCCCTTGTTTCAGCTCTGATCGAACTTGGCAAATCTTTTTTGTTTCAGCTGACCTAAGAACAGCTAGTGAATAATCCTGGATGAGTGAGCTATTTTGCTGACATTTCTGAAGGCAACAGAATAAATTTAGTTATGCAGATTTGACTTGCAGTCTTGATGTATGATCATGTATAAATAACAATAAGGCTGCTGGAGAGAGGCTTTTGGCTTTTGATCATGTACCTGATCCAGACTATTTCACCCTTTTAAAATAGGCTTTTATTCTCATGTAGAGATGCTATCCCTGTAAGACTTCTGGATCTGATCCAGAAAGAATCAAAAATGAGACACTCAAAAAACCCAATATCCTGAACACTCCCAAGGATCAGATGAAGACTAGTTCCAGAGCAGATGAAAAGATGGATGCATTTTCCATGTATGGATGACCCAGGATATCAGATGGGGACAGCATTTCTTACTTAGGTCAATCAAAAGGAATGCTTTCTAAATGTAAGATACATACTGTGTATGTAAAAAGAATAAAATGCATCTTAGAAATATAAGATCAATGCACACCCTCTCAATAGATTCAACAATGTGCTAAGCCCTAAGTGAATGCCAAGCAATTGTGAAAAATAAAAATTTCTGTCACCAAAGCTGTTAACATGCAAGTTGGGAACTGGACTAGGATTTTATTGGTACAGCTTTACAGATTGTTCTTCTGCTTCTCTGTTCTTGGTTTTATTATAGCCCTTGTCATTACAAAAAATTTTCTCTGTCTATTCTGCCATGCCTTTTCATTAAACACTCATATGATGGATAACTCCAGATTTTCAAGGTTTTTGTGATGATTTGGATGACTTATCAAGTCTGCTTTACACAGGAGACATGCTGCGTATCCTTGTTGAACATCAGACTTCACATGTAATTTCTCTTTAATTTGTAATCATTATGTCAGATTGAAATCTCAAGGAGTATTTCAAGGCATCATTGAGGCTGGATGATTTTCCTTGCACATATGCAAAGAGCTTATTATGATCAAGAACAAATTTGAATATGGATGGGAGAAATTTCGTGATGGACAGTCTTGTAGAGCAGCCCATGTGATCATTGCTTGCATGACAAGGAGGTGTAGAAGCTGTCAAAGAGAAGGTCTTTCACAGACCACATGAAAAGAAGTTTGAACTAGGACATAGAAGGGCACTGAGTTGAGAAAAAGCTTTACAGTTTGAGAGTCCCTTAGAAGATGGGGGTGATTTAGGAAAGGAAAGGCCCTCGATTCCTTAAGAAACTCCATGTCAGTTCAGACAGTAATAGAAAAGTGAGGAGGCAGGGAGTGGGTGCAGATGTCCATTTTTGCCCACATCTGTGCAGTTGATTATCTACAAAAGGAGTGTCTGGTATTTTGTACTCCTTGAAGTCTCTGTGTCTGCTCCATATGTCTGTAATTGCCTGAAATAGGAAGCATTACTCCAGCTTTGAGGGCCTGCCTTGGTTAGGACATGAGGGTGCTACTTCTGTGAGGAGGTGACAATCATAGATCAGAAAATCATAGAGGTCCAAAAACCCAATAGCAGGCCTGCTTTGGTAGGACTCCAACATTGAAAGTATCTGGCAACAGAAAAATCTTCCTACCCTCCATGCCTGAATGGCAACACCTGGGGACTGAGAAACAGGAATATAAGAATGATGGGGAAGAAAAGCCTTTCAAGGGGATTGTGTGTATGTGGAGTGGCAAACAGCCAAAATTTCATTTTAATCTGGAGCATACGCACAATGGTGTATGGTTTTGGAAGAAACTGTTGTGATTCCCATAAGTGCTGTTGCTAAAACTATGGCCTTCTGCAAGCACATCAAATTTTATTTTGAATGATAAACAGGTAAGGAAAAATCAGCTTCTGTGCTTGTCAGCACAGTGAAGGACACATGGGCACCATGTACTAGAAGAGAAAGTGGAGAAAAAGACATACTTTTGGAACAGAAACAAGAGCAGAAACAGAAGACAAGATGTCTATAAACAGGTGGTGGCAAAGAAAGGAACACAAAAAGGATCCTAAGGAGTAGATAGTATTTTTTTCCTTTTAATTTATTACTTAGAAATCAGACAATGGATAAATGCTGAGAGCTGAGAGATAGGATAGATGTGGTGGCTGAATAAATGCAGAGCCTACCCTTCCAGAAATAGATGAGGAATGGGATAAAGGGGAGGATGTCAGCACTGTGCTGAAGGAAAGGAAGAAAAGAAGAGTGATAGGTGCTGTTAAGCTTTGAGCAGCTGTCACTGATTAGAAAATCATAGTATAGTTATGATTGGAAAGGACCTTAAGATCATATAGTTCCAATCCCCCTGCCATGGGCAGGGGCGCTTCACACTAAACCATGCCACCCAAGGCTCTGTCCAACCTGACCATGAACACTGCCAGCAATGGAGCATTCACTGCTGCCCTGGACAATCCATTCCAGTGCCTCGCCACTCTCACAGTAAAGAATTTCTTCCTCAGATCCAATCTAAACTTCCCCTGTGTAAGTTTGAACTCATTACCCATTGTCCTATCACTACAGTCCCTCATGAAGAGTCCCTCCCCAGCACCCCTATACCTCCCCTTCAGATATTGGAAGGCTGCTATGATGTTTCTACACAGCCTTCTCTTTTCCAGGCTGAACAACCCCAACTTTCTCATCCTGTCTTCATACAGGAGATGCTCCAGTCCCCTGATCATCCTCATGGCCCTCCTCTGGACTTGTTCCAACAGTTCCA
>JASSUY010047013.1:29667-51492 GCA_032466535.1 Forpus xanthops | reverse complement strand
CTTGGAGCAAGCTGCTCTATGGAAGGTGTCCCTGCCCGTGGCAGGGGTTGGAGCTGGAGGAGCTTTGAGGTCCCTTCAACCCAAACCAGGCTGGGACTCTGTGCTTCTAGGAACTCACTGTGAAGAAATGCCCCTGGGAGCTGTTAACTTTCCCCTTTACCTCCAGCCAAAAGTGCCACCAATGACTCGAGCCATCAAGGTCTCTGTTTCCTCCTGGGAGCAGCCTGGGTGCTCCTGCCAGCCCGGAGCTGTGAGGGGGCAGCAGAGATGGTATTGAGGGTGATGGTGTGGGGGGACAGACGATAGCTTGGGGCTCCGGGGTGAGGTTAGCACTGAATCCGCAAAAATCACTGTACCTTGCAAAGTGCTCAATACACCTATTGATCAGTCCTTCCGCCTTGATCGGTTTGCTGGTGTGTGCTGCCGCAGTGCTGCTTTCGGGAAGGGAGGGAGAGGCAGAGGAGGGGGCAGGGAGGCAAGAACGCGCCTGCGCCAGAGATGCTCCAACTTCCCAAGGCAAACTTTGCATTCTCTCAATGGCCTCAAGGCCTCTCAGCCCTTCTTCAGAAGGCAGCGTGAGTTCCAGCCTTGCACCTTGACTCAGGGCGGGGTTTCAAGGCTGGAGGGTGGAAAAAGCAGTCCAAAAAGCCTTCTTGCCAAAGTCTCCTTAGATCCTAAACTGGGCATCCATCCAATGGCAAGAGAAGAGGCCAAAAGCCAAAGGGTAGAGAGGTAGGCTTGGTCTCCATCCCGGTTTGGAGCCCAAGCGAGTCTAGGGAGTTGTGGGGCACCAATTCCTGCTCCCTATGTCTCTTTTTAGGACATTTGCTGTGTAAGAGCAGATACATGGTTGGGGTGTCCTATCCTGCCCAAGGACCTGCATATGGCATGTATACACTCAAAGGCATCCAGAAAGGTGTGGTGGATGGAGCAGAGCAGGGAAGGTTGATTGGCATCAGAGAGACCCTTTGGATTCAAGCGTAGGGGCACATGAATGCACACCCATGGGGTCAGAACAACTTGAGATGCCCAAATAGCCTGGGCATAATGAGCCATCCCCATCATCCAAACAACCTCAGCAGTCTTAGGGATGCCTACTGGGAGCTGGTTCACAGGAGCAGCCCTGTTTCTGCTGAGAGGACTGGTAAGAACACACCGGGCTGGAGAACGGAGGGAGGCGGGGAGGTAAAATCCTACCCCCAAAGGTCATGGAGTTAATTCCCAGCTCGTGTCCCCCTCTCACACCTCACTGGTTAATAATTGAAGAAAATGTATTTAGGTTTTGGCTTGGCATAAATCAAAACCAAACACGGCTTCTGGATTCTGCTCCAGGGAGGGAGCAGGCACGTGGACTGCAAGATGCTGAGCTGGCTCTGCAGAGAGGTTCCCCTCCGAGCTGCCTTTGTGCAGGGGGAGGATGGGATGGGGTGGCAATGGAGGCTCTTTGGAAGAGGCTGGTGTTGGCTTTGAGCATCTCCCATTGAAATTAGCACTGAAAGGCTTCTTCAGATGAGACCTGAAAAGGGCCAATGCAGATGGGCTGTGAGTCCATTGCCACAGGGACAGACTGAGGTGTTCTTAGTCACATCCCAGCGCCTTATTTCTGTACCCCTCCTGCTCCCATGTCCTCCATCCTTCTTGATCTCAGATGGTCCATCCTTTCTTATCCCAGGTCACCCATCTCTCCTCATCCCAGGTCCTCCATCACTCTTTATTCCAGATTGTCCTTCTCTCCTGCTCCCAGGTCCTCTATCTCTTCTCATCCCAGGTCCTTCCTGCCCCATGGTTTACCTGAGCTGCTGTCATCCTCCGGAGGGACACGGTTTGGTTGCTGGAATAGTGACCAGCCAGAGCTGTCACGTCAGTGTCAGCCATCAGCACAGTCCAGGGAAACGTGGAAAGGAAGGTGATGGAAGGGTAAGGACACTTCCCTGCCTCTACCAGGGCCACCTCCCTGAATGGGTCTTCAGCACCAACCATTCCTCTTTACCACTAATTCCTTCTCCCATCTCTTGGAATTCTTGTCCAGGGAGGTTTTGGCTGGAGCATGGCCATTCTGAGCCTCCTGCTCTCTCCATCCATACTCCTGGGTGACCTCTCCCCATGTTCTTTCCCCTGTATTACTTCTGCCTGCACCATCTCCCTGCTGCCCATCATCTGGGCTTCCTGCAGGAGCCGGGCCCAAGCATTTCGGGTTGTTTCAGCACTGATCTGCTCTGAACAGGTTGAAGGTCTCCCCCCACCATGCACAGGCAGCCCGGGGACCTTGGCCATGCGCTTTAAACATAAAAGAACGATTGCATCTTCTTTCATCTGAGCAACCGGGAGGCTGAAAAATGCAATTGGGAGGGAGGGGTGCAGAGGATAAATCAGAATCACTCCTGGCCCAGCGCGTGCACGGGTGCCAGGGCTGCTGGCACCGTGATGGATGCTCGAGGAACGCCCAAGGATCCTCAGCTGGATCCAGCTCTTCCATATTCATCTTCCAGCCGTCAGGGGGTGTTGACGTGTTGCCTGTAACCTCACAACTGGAGGGGGGGTGCAGTGCTTACACACACACACATCGTTATGCAGAGCCTCGTTAAGGTGGAGCTTAATTTTGCCCTTCCGGCAGCAGTCGGAGCCCTTTGTTCAGGAGATGGAATTGTGCAGGTATGGAAAGGATAAGGTAGGGAGAGACCTTGAGGTGGAAGAGCATCCACCAGCGTCCGCAGCACCCTCCCATCAGGCTTGGGACCCACAAGGGCTGTGGGTACCTCTGCATCCCCCACAATACCCCAGGGAACCTGTCCCCTGCTCCCTGGAGCTGGGAGGGATGCAGGGATACAGATGTACCCCAGAGAAAAGGTTGCTCTGATTTCTGGCAGCCGCCTGCCACCTCCCTTCCCTTTTTGGTTAAATGAAGCTTTGGGGCTGTGATGAAGCCCATTAAAGTCAGAGGCAAAGGTGTGGGATTGAAATGTAGGACAGCAGCCGCTGCAGAGTGTGGTTGCATGGGATCAATGGGAAATCAATACCCAGCTCTGCTTTACGGGCTCCTGCCAGGCCCCGCTGCCGCTGTGCTCCCTGGGTGCTTCCCAGCTTCCCAGCCCATGGCAAGACCCCTCCCAGCCCAGCACCTTCTCAGAAAGGAGGAAGAAGAAGGAATTTGGGCATCCTGGTGAGAAGCTCCACCAAGCTGCTTGTGCAAGGACAAAGCTCTACGGAGCAGTGGGGAGCTCAGTGCTTATGGGGGAGCTCTGTGCTTTCAGAGGGTTTGGATGGAGCTGAGCCATACCCTGAATTCCCAGTGAGACCAGAGGGACCAGGCTCACAGTCAGGGTGAGCCCCAGTTGCTGCATTTCCCTGGTTGATCTAGGAAGGTGCAGAGGAAGCAGCACGGACCTGCAAAGGGGATCAGGGCTTGGAGCTGGTACCACCTCCAACATGGGGTCCCTGTTCCCTGGATGGGCACAAAGCAGAATGCCCCCAGCAGCTTGGGGAGTGGGTGCTCCAGTTCCTGCACACTGCAGGATGCAGGAGCAGTGCATCAGCATCCCCATAGCTCCCATCTACATCTTGGGATGAAGCTGCAGGTGGTCCCCAGGGCTTGTCCTCTCCTGGGCTCCAGAGCACAGCAGCCAGTCCATGGTATGGGCCATGAAAGAATATCCACATCCCTCTGAATCCCATGAATCCAGCATGGACATGGCTGTGGCAGGAGAAGGGAGCGCCCTCTGAGCCATCGACATCGCCCTCGGCCAGAGGAGCCTGGCAGGGAGACGAAGACACAAAGGGATCTATCAGAAATGATAGTTTAATTGGAGGGAGGTGAGCACAGCACTATTTAACCACCGCTGTGCATTGATGGATTGATCCAAGTCTAGTTACACTGTGTTTGTGACATTCAGAGGGCTCCCAGCCAGCGTCTGCCGGCTCCCATGGTTTCCACTTGGATGGAGAGCTGTGCATCTGGGGCACAGCTGAGGGCCATGAGCTGGGGAATGGGCCACTGACCACCACAGTGCTGCCTGTGGCATCCCGTGGTGACACCCACCCCATGGTGACACCCTGATGGGTGTCATCCTGATGTCCTCCATCATGGCAAAGGGGCCCACCTTGAGCACTGCTGTCATCCACTCTGCACAAACACACTGCTCCCAATGGATCCAGCCCCCCGAAGCCCCAGTGTGCTGTTCCCCTCCCCAGATAGCTCCTTGGGTCTCCCGGGAGGTCACCTCTGTCCCCTGTACAGGAGAGGTGACAGCCCTAAGCAGGGCTGGGAATGGGAAGGGATCTGCAAGTGTGCCATTAAACAGTCAGTTTTATCATCCCAGCTCACGTGAACACAGCAAAACCATGACATGATCAATCAGGGCTGAACATTAATTATGATTACACCCTGGGATCTTGATTGCGATTGATTAATTGATTCCTGGGCCCCTTACAGCAGCAGCCGCTCCATAGGAATTGCATAGTGGTGAGGTGGCTGGGCTGGCTGTAGAGATTTGGGGAATGGGGGTCAGGGGATGCTTGGAGATGAGAGGGGGACTGTTGCTTTGAAGAGGAGGGAGGGAATAGCCAGCGTTCCCTCTCTGGCTGTGCCCAAGCGCTGACACCACAGCACTGGCTGTGGAGTGTCACATCCTCTGCTCAGAGGAGGGACAGTGGGGACTCTGATGAGATCCTGTGAGCAGATCCCAGGCTGGGATCCCACTGAGCTGCAGGCTTAGGAAGGCTCTTTGTTGCAGGGTCTCTGCACACACCCCTATGCTGATTTCCATTGACCTGCTATCGAAATCAATGTTGGTCATACCAAGCCTTGCTCCAGCAGGGAGGAGAGATGGGTCGGCAGCACCCAATAGGTATTTTTTCACCATTAGGCTCCTGTACATCCTGCAGCACTTCTCAGCCCAGCTTGATTAGCCAGGGCAGCAGAACAAAGCCACTGACGGTTCTACAGTGGGGTCCATGCTGGGGATGCCGGGATGTGGGACTCCATTTCACACACCAAAGGGATGTGCCTGTAGAGCTGTGGTCCAGCGTCCTCCTCTTCACCTCGGCTTTAGGGCCATCTTTCCACCTTGACATCTCATTGAACCACCCAAAAGAGCAGCTCATCATGTTCAAGCTGCTTCAGACTTGCACTTAGCAAGGATCCAATCTGCTCCCAGAGCAGTACTGGCCCTAAATAAAGCATGGATATGCGCAGGAAAAGCAAAGCCATGAGCAAGTGCTTGCTGGGCTCCCATGTGCGCTTCTCAATACAGTCTATTGGCTGTTCCTGGCCGTCACCGTGGTCTCAGGCACTGGGTGCCAGCTCACCCATCCCTTCCAACAAACAGCAGCGAAACGATGCCCAGATTGCTGCCAGCCCTGGTTCTGAGCTAAGCCAAAGTGATCCCTTGTGGGGATGCCAGTGGGAAAAAGAATGACTCCAAGTAAACTGGTCCTAACAGGATATTGATAAACAGAGCAGGGCATCACTGAGGGGGAAAAGCTTCTTATGAATCTCCAGGGGAAATTTTTGTAAAGGTTAAGAAAAAATTAAATTAAATTAAAAAAAAACCAAACAAAATAAAAGATAAAAAAAAACAAACAGCTGAATAATTAATTTATTTTGATGGTAATTTTTCTGGCTGCCATTTAAGGTGGACACTCAGGAAGTGCTGGGGTTATCGACATATAGACTGAGGAGATGGCAGGACCTCCATCCCCTGCCCCTCTGCAGCAGGCTGTAAGTGGAGGGCCTGTGATTTATTTAGCATCCATGAATACTGAGTGAAATCAGAATAATGGGGCACTTAGCCATGTTACTGAGAAATCACTATTGTGATGCAATTTACTTCAATTAATTAAGCCTTTTTTGTTACCATTATTCCTTGTTTTACATTTTGTTTTAGATTTCAAACGATTGGGCTCATTGTGGTGGGAAGCTGATAGCTCTGGTTAGAGCAGTGCAGCCAGAGGCCATAAATCCCCCCTGAGCTCTCTGCCCCAGTCCCACACAGCCCCTGGCCCTGCTGCCCACCCCAAACCTCAAGGAATGCTCCAACACCCATCTGTGCCCAGTTGGGTGCTCCTGTGGATTTAATGCGATGGTGATGCAGCCCATGAGGCTCCTCCTGTTTTTGTTTGTGAAGGAAAAGCCTGAGCTTTGGGTCACATGAGTGAAAAAGAAGGTTTTTTTTTCTGCCAATATGAATATGAAGATGCACTGGTTCTGGCTGTGTGGTGGGAAGGGAGCACAGCTCTCCTGTGACTGCAAAAATAGCCTTTTCCAGGGTTGAAAGGCAATTTTCACCATGTGCCATAGAATCATAGAATCATGGAATGGTTTGGGTTGGAAGAGACCTTAAAGCTCATCCAATTTCAGTGCCCTGCCATGGGCAGGGACACCTTCCACTAGACCAGGTTGCTCCAAGCCCCATCCTTGGTGTCCTTGGTGTTGCCATGCTGCTTCTCCCCAGGAGACCTTGGCCAAAGGGCTCAGGGAGATGCCAACAGCAAAGCAGCCACCAACAGAGACATGGAGTTGGGCTGGCCCAGGGGGGTTAACATCTCCCCATGTCATTGTTGAAGGGCAATTACCCATATCAAAGGAGCAAGGTGAGACCTGGCACCACACTGGTCTCCACCACCAGTGTCTTTGCGTATGCTGGGAAAGAATACCCACATCCAATGGGACACAAGGGCTTTGTGCTTCCCAGAACCCTGCATCCCACTGCCTTCAGCCTGGATCTGTGGTCAGGATGAGCCCCTTCTGTAGCTGTTAACCCCTCAGGAAGGGAGCTGTGATTCAGCTACAAGACGTCCAGTTTAGGTGAATCCTAGCATCACAGGGACCACAAAGCATTTTGGTCACCCCACATCTCCAGCTCAGCAGCCCTGGGACCTGCTCAGTGCCTCTTCCTCCCATCATCCCTGCCCCTCTCCCTGCATCCCCAGCTCCCAGCATCAAGCAGAGCGAAAGGATACAGGAAGCCACTGGCAAATTAAAGAAGTCATTTGTTGTAGCTGGGAGTTTTCCTTCCAGCCCTCTGGAGGATACCATTTCACCTCCCATGATTTTTACATGCACCCCCACAATGTCATCATACCCACTGCTGCAGTGTAACTCCTGCGATGGACACATGAGGGGTCTCTGCATTGGGCTGGTGCTATCTCTTTAATGGAGGGGGAGAGAAAATATTGGTGCCTTGGACTCCCCTGGGAATAAATTCATACTGCCATATCGATTCGATTTTTTTCTCTCCTTTTGCCTGATTCCTGCAGCCTTCTGGGTAACGAAGATTAAGCTTCAAACCCTTCTGATATGACTTTGAAATGCAGAAACCTTCAGAAAAAAACGGCTGCGTTTTCCCTGTTCTTGGAAAACGGGAAATATCTTTGGGGATGGGCCAGGGCTCAGCTGTTTTCTCCTTCTCCCACCTCTGGAGTAATGGAGACCCACGCTTGCAAACACACGCACGTGCATCCACACGCTTGTGCACGCAGGTGCCCACCTCCCTTTTGCTGCTTCTCACTGTGGATCTCGTTAAAGATTCAAGGATTCACTTGGTTTAAGTGGTGTTGAACTGCGGTGGGGAGCTGGGATGAGCGCGGGAGACAATCACCTTAATATCAGATCAATTATCAGCCCAGTTGTGACGAAGGCTGATGAAATGTGGGTTGAGAGGACTCAGAGTGCAAGCAAAGAGCTCTCATTTCCCCAATCACCTAATCGCTGTGGGTAGACCTGGCCTGTGATCTTGGTTAAACAGGCATAAATCCAGAGCAGCTCCAGTTATTCAATTGGTGTCACTTGGGAATTGCCAGCAAGGCAACAGAAAGCAGCATCTGGTCCTTTGGGTGGGATCCCTGTCCTCCCTGCACCGACTGCAGCAGTTTCTGGGGACAGCAGTGGCTGGAGGCTTCGCTGTGCCCAGAGCTGGAGGTAGAAACACGGGACATTAAGGAAACTGAGGAGAGAGCAGGTAAAACTGATGCACTGGGAACAGGAACTGGAGGGTTCTGAGTCCCTGGGGCTCCTCTCTGCAGGGAGGTGAAGGCTGAGGAAAGAAGCAGGGATGGAGATGCTGAAGGAGGAGGTATGGGGATGAACCATGGAGCAAAGCAGCCAAGCACAGAGGGGTAGAGGAGGCTTAGGGATAGTGCAGCGGGTTTTTACATTGCCATGGGGTGTTTGTTTTCCAGGATCTTGCCTGTAGTGGGCTGCAGCCCCCAAGTAGAGAACAATTGGGAAACCCCAAACAGAGGTTTTTGCACAAGCACAGCCCTGGCTGTGTCTGGGACCCTCCAAGTGAAGTTTTCATCAGTCAAGGTCATTTGGGCTCTTCCTTCTCAGCCACACACTTCCCACAAAAGCAAATCCTTCAATATGGTTATGTCCCCCAAATGCTGCTCTGGGTCCCTTTGACATCAGAGGCCACACTCACGCCACACTCCTTGCCTGGCTCCATTCTCAGCCCCAGCATCTCCCTGCAGCAAACAAAACCACTCTCACAACCAAGGCCAAATCTGCTCCCTTCCTCTTCCTGAGCATCCTACAGCTCTGGACACGTCCTTCAGACGCTGCAGCATTCAGATCCAGCTTTGCTGCCTGCTCTGGAATCCACAAAGAAGGAATCTCGCTGCTCCTAGCCCCTTCCTGAAGGGTTTAATTTCCCTGCCAGGATGTTTAATCTCTCCTTTCCTCCCATGGAGATCTGGAGGAGACATATTATCCGAGTCCAAACTCCTGAATGTGCTCATCTACATATCAGCATCAAATGGGCATCTCCAAACACATGCATTTCCTCATGAGCCTGTGCCTGGCAGAACACACAGTGAAGGGTCTTGCCATTGAGTCTTGGACATGCCCAGGTAAGCTGAGGAATCTGGGAACCGCATTCACCACGTGTGTCCATGGGTCACCACTCTGCAAAGCCAACCTGGATATCTGAGGGAGGGACTTTTGCAGTCAGGCTGCAAAACGAAGTGATATTCTGACTCTTTATTTTTCTATCAATAAAGTTTATTGTCCTTTTCTTGCAAACCCTTCAGCAATTAAGAAAAAAAAAAAAAGAAGAAGAAGAAGAAGAAGAGGAAGAAGAAGACAAAGGGAGTTGATGTTTGACTGCTGGGCTATCACTTAAGTCCTTGTTCCTGTTTACTCAGGACTTATTAGAGCTCATTCAATGCCTATAGCATGGCTGGATCAATACCTGCTGGGAGCAAGAGAGATTCCGCTTGGCCACTGTAGCCCATGTTGCAGAATTGATCTGCTTGGCTGCTGCAATCTGAAAATCCATCTTTTTGCGCTCTCTGCCTCCCTCTCTGCAGCGGGTTGCTAAGCAACGGGGGCTCCTTTGGGCGCCCATTGGTCAGTGCTGTGGCCAGCGCTGTGGTCCTCCCTGGTCACTTGGCCACTTTGGGCTGCAGTTCCTCCTCTAAGGATGGCTCTGGGATGCGGGGAGGTGGGGAAAGGGCAGGGAGGAGGGGAAGGGGCCGGAGGGGTGGTGAGAGGAGCGATGGGGAGAAAAGGGAAATCAATATCACCTCACATTTAACCTTTCTTTAAGGAAAAAAATCTTTGAGAAAACTATATTGACCCATTCCTTATCACTTTGTGCCACTGCAGCCTGCTTGAACAGGCTTCGCTGCCTGCACATGCTCTTCATGAACACTTCTCCCTCGTCTCTTTTAGGGTGGATCACGGCGCCTTCTTTCCTTCTCCTTTTCCCTCTCACCTTGGCCAGACACAAAGTTATACCAGTTTAGCTAAAGGTGTGGTTTTAAACTGATTTCATTAAACTGGGGCAAAACCTTTGTGCGGATGTACTGAAATCAATGTCAACCCCATTTGCATCGATTTCGCTTCGCTTTGGTAAAGGAATCGAATTATACAAACCAATACCAACCTGCTTTAAAATGATTTAGGGGTGTCTACACAAGACCAATTTTGGCTTGCAATTTTGTGTGTAGACAAGGTCCATCCCTCCAAAGAGCCATTCATTAGGCAGATCCCACTGCCACAAAAGCCTCGGAGCTCTCGCTCCAAGAGCCTCCCCAATATCATCTCTGCAGCCTCCAACACTTGATCCTCAAAGTGATGTACTGGCTTTGACCATCTCTTTAATGAGATGAAGAGCAGGGGTGGGGTGGTTTCCCAGGTGCTGTAGAGTATTTACTGTACAGATATTGATCCTGTTCTCAGTGCCTGCCACTGTAGATCCATGCATCTCATGCGTGTGTGTGTGTCTTCTAACAATGCCTTTTACTATGGTCCCTAGACGATGTTGTATCTAGATCCTAAAGTCTTGTACAAGAGTTTTCAACTCTTATGTTGTGATCATCTTCGCACAGCTGAAGGACAGACCACAAGTGCTCACAAGTGGACACTTCCCCTACTGAGACACCTATGTGAGGTGGCCTCATTTCCACAAGAGCAGGTCAGCTCCTTTGAAAGCCAGGAAAAGCCAAATTACTCCAGCATCATCAAAGCCAACTCCTTTTATTAACTACCACAAGAGGTAATTTACACAGCAGGAGGCTGATGCTTGCTCACCACAGATGGACTTCTGATCCAACCAACCTAGATGACATTCATCCAACCTGGCCAACCTTCATCCAACCTGGCCTTGAATATTTCCAGGGTTGTGCTTGCCCCATCCCTAGCAATGTTCAGGACCGGGTTGGAGAGCACTTGGAGCAACCTGCTCTAGAGGAAGGTGTCCATTCCTGTGGCAAGGGGCTGGAACGGTATGAGCTTTAAGTCCCTTCCAACAAAAAACATTCCATTATTCTATGATCCCAACCCTCAGCCCTCGGCACAACCTATTTGACTTCGATTAATCTCCAGGTACTCCACACAGGTATATAAATGTTATTACTGGGTCAGATGTACTCCAGGTCACCTCTTTGTCTAATTTTAGATCTAACATACAACTCTGAGGCTATCACAACAGTTCAGGGTCAACCTGCAGTAGAGAAGCTCACTAACCCATTCCTGATGGAAAGGGGAGTCAACGAGTACTTGCATTGCACCTAAGCAGACTGCAGGTGGGTCTTTAATATGACCCCCAGTTGATGGACACTCATCCAACCTTGCATCCTTCAGCCAAAGAAAGAAGCATCAGAGCACATGCGTATCATTAGCTTTAAAGATATTTTATTACCTTAATGTAAATTATAATACCCAGAAAAGTTGTTTCTGATAGAACTGAACACAACTCAGCCCAAGGCAGGTGCAGTTATGAGCTCCAGCTCAGACTTCACACACAAGCATCCAGGTAGACTTGAACTTCATCTGCGGACTCCATCCTACAGCAGGGTAACAAAAGGAGCTGAGTCCTTTGCCATGAAGGGTCACCCTGACTCTGCTGCTGCAATGTTCTCTTCCTCTGCAATTGTCTTTTGAAATCTGCTTGTCCTACATTGATCTTTCACCTGGAGGAAGGCAGGACACAAACCTTGGAGGGCAGGGATAACAGCTTGGGAGCTCTGTCAGTGTAGGGCTCTGGGTTTTGAATCTCCCTTTTCAAACATCTCATGGGCCACATGAAGAGCGTTGGAGGCATCAGATTGTCCTGCTTCAGCATTCTGCAAGAGAACCATTTTCCTTTCCCAGCCCCGGATGACTTTGCTTTTGTTTTTAAATCATGATTCATTCACATTAAAAGGAAACTTGACAAAGCGCCCAAGCTTAAATTTAACCACAACTTTGAGGCTTGTCAAATCCTCCTGCTTTGACTGACAATGTCTGCAATGGGTTTGAGTTTTCTTTTCTTTTTTTTCCAATTTCTTGCTTTTTTTTTTTGTTTTTTTTTTTTTTTTATAACTGGAGAATTTCAAATTCTCACAGAGGAACCCACCTCATCTCGGGTCCCAGAACTCTTCTCCACATTCCCAGGGAGGTTTAAGTGGGTACTTATGGAATCAGATGAATAGCAGCACTTCCTCAAATCAGAGCACTGCTTCCTCTTCCTGCTGTGATTTTTCAGGTGTACGGTTTGAATGAACACTTGACTAAGCAGCACATCAACCCCTCACAAATCATCCACCCCAGGTTCTGCGAGGACTCCCCAGGCCAAGAGGACAGCTTGGGAAGACCATTAACTGATTTCTGCCTTCACTTAGAGCTCGCAACATTGATGAGCCTGCTCGATATCTGACAAGCTCTCCATGTCCCAGAGAGCTGAGCAGCATCTTGGGAAAATGTTCCTGATCTTCACCACCACAGAAACCTTTGGGCTTGATGCTGAGCACAGTATCCTGCTGGGGCAGATGCTCCCCTGCTCTCCCAACCGCCTCTCCCCAGCTCTCCGGGTGCAGCAGCCTCTGAAGAGGTTTGCTTTCAGGAGCCACTGGATTCCAAAGCAATGGGGTATGTGTTTGACCCATAGATGGAGCCCATCATGGTGCCCCACAGGGAGCAGAGCTGTGATCCTCCCTGCCTCAGCTTTCCCTAGTCATCCAGGAACTGATCTGGCATCAAGAGCATTCCATAACTGACTGAAGTTAAGCATGTGTTGGTGAATAGGGATTCCTCCCAGTGTCTCTGCTGGCTGCTCAGGAAGCCCTGAGGAATGTCACACAAGAAGTGTCCCAGCCTCTGTCTCCTGCTAGGACAGGTTTCACAGGGGTATGGTAAGGATTTGAGGCCAGGTTGGACACAGGGGATTGGATCAACGTGCTCTAGTGGAAGGTGTCCCTGCCTGTGGCAGGGGATTGGAACTGTATAAGCCTGAGTGTCCCTTCAAGCCAAACCATTCTATGAGTCTATGATTCTATAATAAGGGCTCTCCCTGTGCACCTATGGCTGGGTTTGAGCTTGGGGCACAGATTTGGCAGGAAGAGGAAGGTGACCTCTTTGGAAGGCCTTACTCCTGTCCCTTCCAGCAAGGCCGCTCAGGGAGGGCATCCTTTAACCAGCAGCTTGGCTTTAAGCTGGAGATCAAATGCAGAAATCAGCCACAGGGCTCTGGCAGCACCCGTGGGTCCACAGGGCCAGGCTTTGCTGGGCTGGGGGTCTAAGGGGGCTGCAAGTCTCCCCAGCAGGTCTCCAGGCTGGTTTGAGCTGGCACCTTGCTTTGCCGGCTCAGCTCCCCATGGACGTCATAGCTGCTGCTCTGTTATGTTTTTCCAGCCTCTTTTTGCTCTTTATTCTCATTTGCATCTTTCTTTGCAGCCCTCTCCATATGGCCCTCTCTTCTTTCCCTTTGCCTCATTTAACTCACAGTCCCTGGGGGGTTTTCACCAACCACCACTGGCTCCACTGGCCCAGACCTCCCTGAAGTCATGGAATCATGGAATAGTTAGGGAAAGGATCTTAAGAACATCTATGTCCAACCCCCCTGCCATGGGCAGCGACACCTCACACTAAACCATGCCACCCAAGGCTCTGTCCAACCCGGCCTTGAACGCTGCCAGGGACAGAGCACTCACAACTTCCCTGGGCAACCCATTCCAGTGTCTCACCACCCTTACAGTAACGAACTTCTTCCTTATATATAACCTAAACTTCCCCCATTTAAGTTTGGCCCCGTTATCCCTTGTCCTATCATGACAGTCCCTAGTGAAGAGCCCATCGTCAGCATCCTCATAGACCCCCTTCAGATGCTGGAAGGTTGCTATGAAATGCCACATCGAGGACACCAGTGCCCAGGGGAGAAGGAAGAGCTCTGAAATAACCTCCCTGGTTGGGTGACACTGCGTCTGTTTGCGCACCAGCTGGATAAATCAGCCAGAAGCCTCTGTCTGGAGGACACATAGGTGCATTTAGCCCTTTATACACTATATAAATGAAGGTCAGGAAACAAAAACTTCATCCATTAACATAATGACAGGTATTACCCTGTTCTTAGGCCAGGCCTAGTAGAGGAAACACTTAAATACATGATTAATTTGAAGTCTAAGAGACTTAAGCACATGCTTAAGTGTTCTGCAGCTCTGGACCTAACAACAGAGGTTTCTACAGAGCAACCCATGCACAGGACATGTTACAGTGGTGCTTAAATGTATGGATTAAGGGTGCCATAAACAGTTGAGATATTCTGTTTAAACAATCATTTGTTGACAAGACTATACTAAGCCCATCGAACCCCTAAGTGATAGATGTATGTTGTCTTTCTGAGTCTCATGCTGTATCAGCCATTGATTTTTTTCAGCCTGGATGCTAAGGTAACCTTTACCTGAGAGCTTAAGCAGAAAGCAATGGGTGTATGCTCACCATCCTGGCCACTGTTTGCACTGCTGGAGCCAGGACAAAGCCAAGGCTCAGCTTTGGATCCATCCGCAGAGCACAAGGCTGCCCTGGACTGCCCTGAGGGCCGGGGATGAAGGAACAGCTCTTGGCCAGTACTGCTGCGAGATGCAGCACATGGGCTGTGGGATGCTTCCCCCTTCTCTGGAGGCATGAGCCGTTTCCAGGGTCTTCCTCCAACCTGGATCATGTTGTGGGGCTGTTTCTCGTTCTCTACGAACAGCCCTTGGGAGCAGCAGCATTATCCTTCATCTCCCCACTCAGCACCCACTTCAGGAGACGTTTGTCTCCAGAGACCCATGAGTGCCCTGATGACTCCATCTCTGTGTGGGTACTATGTCAGGACCCCCTTCTCTGAGTCCTGTTTTAATCACATTTATACAGAGTAACCAGGGGAAGGAATCTATTGACAGTCTGTCTTCACATTGCTGTCAATTCTTACGGAGACATCATTAAATCCAAGAGTGGATCTTAATTTAACGTGTTAGCTAACGGGTTATTTAATTAGTTTTCAATACACCCCCCCCCAAAAAAAAAAAAACGCGTGGGGTGGGGAAACAGGCTGAGTATTAAGGGGAGAAAATAAAACCAACCCCAACCCCACGCAATGATGAGCACATCCACATTTCCCGGATCTGCAGAGAAATGGTCTTCTCAGTCCCTTTCGCCCCTTCCCTCTCACAAGAAAGAGCCCTGTTGCGTTTCCCCTTCTCCCCACTGTGTTCAATAATAAATGAAAATGGTAAAAAGCAATTCATACACAGGGCTAAGCGTCTGGATTTATTATCAGGACAATTACACCAAGGAGAATTCCCGGAAAATTACTCTTAGAAGTCTTTCTCTGCCACCCCCTCCTCGTTTGGATAAATAGAGCAGCAATTACTGCTGCGGGAGAGAGGAGGGCACAGGGAAACGCGTGCCACTGCCTCACTGCCTCTTGGGATGGCACTTGCCATGGGGGCGGCTTCGTGCCCACAGGGCTATGGGGTTGGTAGGAGGAGGGCTGTGTTTGGGGCTGTGGATTCGCACGTTTCCAGGTTTCCCTTGGACAGATCTGTGCGGTGGTATAGGCTATGGCCAGGCAGCACCCTGTGTGTCCGTGTGTCTCTGTGTGTCTGTACAGCCCTGGGTGAGTATGAGCCGCTTTGGGTTACTTCAGTAACAAACACACCATGACCCAAGCGCGCTGGGGGGGGGGGGAGAGGAAGCCCCCCCCCATCCTGCCTGTCCCCACTGAGCCCAGGGCAGCTGCTTGGTCGGCAGATCCCTGCCCTCTCCCTGCCTTGTCCCTGCTTCTTTCCTGGTTTACATGATCCCCATCCCTTCCTGCCCCTACCCCAGCCAGTCTCCTACCCCTGCCTGTCTCCTGCGTGTCCCCGTCCCCTGCCAGTCTCCTACCCCTGCTGGCTCCTCCCTGTCCCTTGCCCTTGCCTGTCCTCTGCTTGTCCCCTGCCTGTCTCCTGCCTCCTGCTTGTCCCCTGCTCCTGCCTGTCCCGTACCCCTGTCTGCTCCTACCCCTGCCAGTCCCCTGCCTGGTCCTACCCGTTTTCCACTTCCTGCCCCCCCCCCCATGCCCGCTCCTACCCCTGCCTGTCCCCCCCCGTCTCTCTTGCCGCAGGACGCGCTGCCCAGGCAGTTACCTGTTACAGGGACTGAGCCCTTGGAGCCGGGGGCACTTCGGGCCCGGACCCCCCGCTCCGCGGTGCGGCAAAGCCGGAGCGGAGCAGACAGCGGGGAGAGAGAAGAAAAGTCTCCAGAAATGGGATCTTTGGGAAAAAACAGAGACGCTTCCCGAGCCAGGAGAAGGAGCCCTGCGGCGCAGGGCAATACCTGCGGGAAATACAGAGAAACAGAGAAAATAATCATTACATCTGCATCGCATATATACCGAATAAATACTGTCTCTTTCTATATAAATTTTAATATGTGTTATGTATGAAATAACTCTGGTGAATTCGCGCGCTGTCGGTGCACGGTGCAGGGCAAGAACGCGCTGCAGCGCGGCGGAAAACGCCCGGTTCATCTCCTTCCTTCCATGTTCCACAACGCCCCGGCCCCGGCTCCTCCATCCCGGACTTATCCGGGAGCGCTCGGGGAGCCCTTGGGGTGCTCAGAGAGTCGGGTTTGAGGCTCCCCGAAATGCGCAAAGACCGAAAAGTGAAAGAGGGCACAGGAGAGGGGTTGGAGGTGGTGTCACTTCGGAAGTCTGAGGGACCCCCTGCCCCAAAAAGCAGGGGCAAAGTCGTTGCATGTCGCACGTTGTGGTTAATCCACCCGCACCCCAGGCCGGTTTAGGGGCGGCCCGGGCAGACCGGGGAAAGGCGGAGAGAGGACGGGAGGGATGAGGAGAAAAATAAACATCTCCCACCTCGGAGCTGGAGGAAACCCGCTCAATTTTCACCGCATTTCCACCAAAAAGGGGGGAAAAATTGCAAGGGCCGAGCCCTCCCCGCGCCGCTTCCACGGGTGGAAAGTTCAGGACTGCTCCGCCGGGAAGTTTAGAAAACAAATCGCGGTTAAAATAGGCTCCCGGAGGCCCACGGCGGTGTTCCTGGAGCTGAGAGCAGCGGGGGGCACCCGGCCCGGCCGCCGCAGAGGGGTGATGCGGAGCCCCGAGGTCTTCCTGCCCCTTCCCGGGCTGCGCCGGACCAACGCGGGGCCGCTTCGTTTGGGGCAAAGCTACAGGGGTTACATCGAAAAGAGCACCCTCCGCTCCTCAAACTGCCCTCCCCGGGGTGAATTGGATGCATAAACCCACTCACCCCGGCACCGCTCCCCACCGCGGCCCCGTCGCTCCCGGCTGCCGAGTTCCGGGGCGGCCCAAAGTTTCGGTGTAAACGAGAAAAGTCTCCGGAAGGGCAATGCAGGGGACGGTTCTCTCGCTGCCCCCTCTCCGTCGCCCCACAGCCTCATTTCACCCCCTTTGCTGCCGCTTTCCCCCGCTCCCCACCAGCTCCCGGCCCCACCCGTCGAGCCCGGGGGAAAGCGGGGGGCAGAGGCGGGATGAGGGGGCAGCTCCCGATCAGTCCCCACGGGATGTGCCTCTCTTTAAACGCCTCCGAGGCCGATTCTGCAGTGGGGGGAAATTTTCATAGGGGGAAATTAGCAACAACAACAAAAACAGTCATAGGTATATATTTATATCCGGCAAAAGGAAAGGAAAAAGAGCTGGGAGCGGCGGGGAAAGGGCCTGAACTTGCAGCTGAAATGCCGAGGGCACGGATCACGGTGGGGCGGCCCAGGGGTGGCTTTTAAGCAGAGGAAAGGTCGATGGGGAAAGGACCGGAGTTTTTCCCGGTTGGACTCCTGCCCGAAGCGCCACAAACCCGGAACCGAGCGGGGAAAGCGGAGAAGGGGAATTGAACCCGAAAAAGCAGAGGAGACCCCGGGTGAATGGGGGGGGGGGGCACAGACGGACACACAGCGCGACCCCCGCCCACTACCGCGGAGATTGATGGAGCGGCGGGGATGAGAGCTCCGGTCCTGGACCACCACTACCACCCCCCCCCCCATTCCCTACCCCTCAGTGGATTTCCCCAAATCCCGCTTTAATAACCCCAAATCCGGGCAGAACTTTTCCAGTGTGGCTGCTTCTTTTGGGGGGGTATTGTTTTGGCTTTTTTCTTTCTCCTGCCTTGTTTTGTTTTGGAAGCGAAAGCGTTTGAATCCCCTTCAAGAACCGGTATCAAAGTCTCTTTTTTTAAAAGCTATTGATTGCAAAAGTCTTATTTAAACCAACACATTTTAGTTTCTCACATTTTAAAACATCATCTGGGGCCCATTGTATGGAAAATCGATTAGCAGAAATTGCCACGCTCTTTGCCTCCCGCTTGATTGTTGTAAAATCGAGACGTCCATAGGCAAAAGCTGGGCTAGGGAAGATTTGGAACCGAAATGAAAGGGTTTGCGAGGAATCTATAGGCACTAAATAATTCACCTGCCAGGCGATGGGGCTGTTATTTTGAAGCCTTAAAGAACTTTAAGGAACTTGGGCTGCTAAAGGGGCATTGCTATGGAGGGGGACGCGGAACCTGCCCGGCAAAATGAACTGGTTTATTTAGCCCCTGCCTTGTACCTGCTAGCCGGCTGCAGTCAGCACTGCCCGCGCCGCTGGATGTGTTTCTGGCGGTGTCGTTTGTGCTTTCGAGCTGTTCCTGAGTGGGGGGAAAAATGAAATATATATATATATATAAAATAAACATAAAATAGATTTGATTGCAAAGCAACCGCAGAGCCGCGCAGGGGTACGGCCCACGAAGGCAGGGATACAGGCAGGGACACAGGCAGGGGTACAGGCAGGAAACAGGCACCGCGTCCTGCCCCACACACAGCCTTCCCCGGGCAGGCAGGGAGCGGGGTCGCCTCTCTAAGTGCGGGCAGCCCCGGGGAGCCCCGCTCGACCCGAGGGGCGGTGATGGGGTGGGCAGAAGGGGTTTGGGGGCCGTTGCTGATCCCTCCCCACTGCGCCTTCTGCCCTCTCGTCCCGTCGAAAAGAAGCCCTCGGTTGCGCCGGAAGGGTTGGGGGGAGCGGGACAGGCGGAGGCTGCCCCGGACCTGTTACCCCGCTCCGCACTCCGCGCAGCAGAGCGCAGCCACTGCCCGGCTCCTCTCGGAGCGCTGCACGGGCGGCTACGGAGGAGCAGAGGGACGGGAATTAAACAGGGAGAGGGAGCGAGGGAAGAAAAAGGAGGCGAGGGAAGGGATCAATAGCATCCAGCTGGCGAATGGGGAGCGGGCCTCTTCCCCGCGCTGCCACCCGGCCCATCACCGGAGCCTTTGGGCTCTCCGCGGGGTTTCCTTCGGGCTGAGGCCACCGCAGAGGCAGCGAACCCGGCCGGGCTCCGGGATCGCACACGCGGGCAGCGGCCCGGGCCCTACCCGAGGAGCTCCCGCAGCGGCCCCGCTCCCCGGCCCCGCGGGTTTCGGTGACTCTCGACTAATGATATTGCATCGATCGGGGAAGAGCCGAGGGGGGGGGGGGGGCGGGGACGCGGACGTGGGGCTACCGCATTACTCAATTATGTCGCACTAATTACTAAAAAGTCTCTCTCTTTTTATTCGCTGCTTGCTCGGTGCAAAGCTCGGCGGAGGGCAGAGTCCAACGCCTGCCCCGGGGCGGGAGGGGGACCCGGTGCTGCGGGCCTGGCTGCGCTGGGCAGCGGGGCGGGGGGCGTAAGCCCGACCCGGGGACGCTGTGCAGGACGGCGGGAGCGCGGGCAGCTGCAGGGATAGATCTATCGATGGGCGGTCGATGGGCCGGTCGATGCTCTATCGCCATTATTACACTCAATGAAACCCTTCCAGACGCGGCTGCTCCATCCCTGGTTTGTTCCCCACCTCCTTCCTCGCTGCGCACCTCCACACCCCCCCCTCAGCATCTTCTGGCTTTGCCTGGCCTCGGGCTACCCCTGCCTAGCCCTACCCGGCTCTGGACCCCCCTGAGCATCTCTTCCCTACTCCAGATCCCCCCATTCATCCCTGCTTGGCTCTGTACTTCCCCTGCCTATCCCCGTCCAGCTCTATACCCCCCGCCTATCCCTGCCCGGCTTCAGGCCCCTCTGCCCATCCCTGCCTGGCTTCGGACTCCCCTGCCCATTCCTGCTCGGTTCCAGGCCCCTCTGCCTATCCCTGCCCGGATCCATGTTCCATTACCTGCCTGGAAGCTTCTCCCGGCCTGTCACCTGGATATCGTGGACTTCGCATCCCCGTCGGAGCACCGGGATGCTGTTCTCTCCGGATTTCAGGGTCCTTCTCATGGCTTGAGACCCCTCCCGGCAGGGCCACATCAGGGATGGGAGCTGGGAGTGGGACCTGATTCCTCCCACATCCGGGCTGGACCGTGGTATAGGGGCATAACAGGGACAGAAAAGCCTCCGAAGGGACCCTCCCCACCATCACCACAACCCCATTCCTCCCTGGACATCATCTGCTCCACTGTGACTGCTCTGTGTTGCGAGGCTTTATTTTATTGTATTGCTCACTGAACGGGCTTCCCGGGAACGGGATGGGATGGGATGGATAGGATGGATGGGATGGATAGGATGGATGGATGGCATGGGTGGGATAGGATGGGATGGATGGCATGGGTGGGATAGGATGCGATGGATGGCATGGGTGGGATAGGATGCGATGGATGGGATGGATGGCATGGGTGGGATAGGATGCAATGGATGGCATGGGTGGGATAGGATGCGATGGATGGCATGGGTGGGATAGGATGCAATGGATGGCATGGGTGGGATAGGATGCGATGGATGGGCAGGGTTGAGTTAAACGCGCTGCGGTTGGACGGGATGTTCATTTATGCCGAACTCACTGCGGAGCCGGGGGACACCCGGAGATCCGTCCCGCGGCCCCCCCACGGAGGACCGGGACCTGCAGCCCCGCTGCGGAGCTCCCGCACCCTCCTCGGCCGCCTGGGGCCGCCTGGAAGCCGGCAGCGCCCGGGGCTGAGGCTGGAAGGACCCATCCGCAGGGGTCGTTTTCATCTCTTCGGTCTTTCAATAAAGCTTTGGAAACCGGAGCGGCCCTGCCTGGGGCACGGAGCAGGCCGGGAAACGCCGGAGCCGCTTCCGCCGGCGCTCGGGGTCGGGGGGAGCCCGGTTCGGGGCGACGGGGCCGGGAGCGGCAGGAAATGTCCGTGGGAAGGATGAAGGCCCGGCCCAGGCTCGGCTTGGGCCCGGCTCGAGTCGCCTCTTCATCCCATCTGCCTTCCTTTCCCTTTCCCTTTCCCTTTCCCTTTCCCTTTCCCTTTCCCTTTCCCTTTCCCTTTTCCTTTCCTTCTCTCTTTCCCTTTTCTTTCCCCTTTCTCCTTTTCCCTTTCCTTTTCCCGTTCTCTCTTATTCCTTTTCTCCATTCTTTTCCCTCCCCCTTCCCCTTCCATTTCCATTTCTTTCACCTTTACCTTTCCCCCTTCCCTTTCCCATTTCCTTTTTCTCTTTCCCTTTTCCTTTCCATTCCATTGCTATTTCACCTTTCCTCTTTCCCTTTCCTCTTCCCTTTCCCATTTCCATTATCCCCTTCCCATTTCCCTCTCATTTCCATTAGCCCTTTCCCCTTCCATTTACATTTTCCCTTTTGCCTTTCTCTTTCCCTCTTTCCTTTCTCTATTCCCCACCACCTCTGCCCAGGGCCCTGCCGCACAGCACCGTATGCTGCCCCACTCGTGTCCCTGTCACTCCCCCTCCTCGTACTAAAGCCCCCTCTGGCACCTCCCGCTCCCCTCCACTGCCCAGGAACGGCGGTGGTGACCCAGGGACACGCGTGGGGTGTTTGGGGTGAGGGGGGGCAGCCAGGCCCTGGGGAGGGATCGGAGGGGTCTCAGGGGGGTGTTGGGGCCCTGGGCACAGGCGCACTGGGGGGGGGCTCAGGCAGATGTACGGGGCAAAGTGGGCACAGTGGCGCAGCGATGCGCACTGAGGGGGTCACCTCTGTGCAGGGTGGGGAGCACCTGATAAGAGGGGGGTCACCCGGGGCGGGAGGTCACCGGGGCGGGGGTCAGGGTTCGGTTCTGCCCCGCGTGTTCCGGGCCCAGCGGCCGCTCCACGCTGCCCCCCGTCCCGTCCCGTCCCGTGTCCCCCCCGTTCTCACCGGGAGAGGTT
>JASSUY010047013.1:0-24971 GCA_032466535.1 Forpus xanthops | reverse complement strand
TCCTTTCCTTTCCTTTCCTTTCCTTTCCTTTCCTTTCCTTTCCTTTCCTTTCCTTTCCTTTCCTTTCCTTTCCCTTTTTCCCTCCTCCCAGGGCTTTCTCTCCCGAACAATTCCTTCCGTAGCACGAACCGTCGTTGTTTTAAAACCCAAATCACTCTGAAACGGCGAGCACGATCGCGGAGCTGAGCCACGGCAAATGCCCGAGAGCTTTGGCAACGCCAGTAGTTAATGCCGCTAATGAATACCCCGAACTAATACACCGAAATGCCACAATTAGGGACAAGATCGCGCAGCGTAAATAAGCGGTAAATATATATATAAGAATATATATATATATTCTTTTTTTCCACTAGTTTTGTTCTAATTTCAGCCTCTTTCAAACGACTTTCGCCCAACGACGGCTCCTCCACACCGGAGGGCACCGGAGGGGCTTCGGTCGACCCCGGCCTCGGGCCCCGGCCTCGGGGACCGTGGGGACATGGCGGCTGGATTTCCCGCTTTCGATCCGCGCGTGCCCGCGGGGCGCAGCGGGGGAGTTTGTGGGATAGGGAGAGGATCATTTCTCCACCGTCAAATGGTGGAAAACGGGAGTTCGGATGTGGCGGTGCGGCCAAGTGCCCGTTCGGGAGAGCATAAAGAATCCGAGCGAGAACGGAGAGAAACCCCCTTTTCCCCGCGGGATTTTCGGGGTTTTTCAATTCATCAAATACGAACTATTTCTGTTCTTTCATCGTTTTAGGCAACTTTGCCCACCGCTGCGGAGCCGTCGGCCTGGAGCTGCCCCGCATCCCTCAGCCCGCATCCCGCCCTGCTCCGCACCCCTCTCCGCGCCCCGCACCCCGCTCCGCACCCTTATCAGAGCGCGGGGCCGCCTCGCTCCGCCCGCGGCTGTATTTTCGTGTGTGTTTGCTCCTAATCTGAGCGTCAGAAGGGGCCAATAAACCTCCCGTCGGTTAAACATTA
The DNA here is from genome assembly GCA_032466535.1 of Forpus xanthops. Lineage (NCBI taxonomy): Eukaryota > Metazoa > Chordata > Aves > Psittaciformes > Psittacidae > Forpus > Forpus xanthops. The sequence continues at coordinate 24,008 of JASSUY010047013.1, read as the reverse complement.
AATCGGGGTTCTTTCCCCCTCCCAGGAGGAAACAACCTCCCTTCTTCGCCGGGTACAACCCACCCGCGCCCGTGGGGTTCCCCAAACCCCTCCACCCCTCACTCATCATCCTCAGCTGAAGCCGGGTCCTTTCGTGCCATCGCCTCAGGGTTGGGTGCGCATTTTGGGTGGGTTTTTGTTGTTTTGGGGGGGCGTTTCTTTCCTTTTTTCCTTCTTTTCTGGGTGTGCAACATGGGGGTGATATTTTTTTTTTCTTTCTCTGTCCTGTCAATCGCCACTGAAACCATAAGGGAGAGATAACAGAGAAGAGAAAACTCTCAGAGTGACCTTTGAATCAATTTGAAAAACCTCATTTAACTGATAAGTCTTGAAAGGCCCAGGACTAATTTGAAAATACATCTATTAAAATCTCATTGCCGCTGCCTGGGAGCTGCTGGGAAGGGTGTGCGAGGCGACTTCCTGGGATCGGGAGAGCCGGGAGAGCAGGTTTGAGCCCTGGTCAACAAAGAGATTGCAGAGCAAAACGATGGGCCTTAAACCGAGAGAGAAAAGAAGGAATATTAAAAGGAAATCAGTCTTTCCTCCGCCGCCGGTGAGGAAAGGAGAGATTTACAGCATTTTCCTGCCATAACCAAGCACGGAGTCTGGGATCGCAGACAGAATATTGGATTTTTTTTTCCCCTTTCAGAAAACCAATCCAATATTTTCTGCTTCTGCTCAGATGCGGTTGCAGGGCTGGAGGGGGGCAGAGAGGAGCAGCCGACCCCCAGGAGTGACCACAGGGGAGGTTCTGCCCATGCTCCCGGCGCAGGGCTTTCTGCCCTGGTGCTGCAGAGTAAATGCCAGCGCTGTGGATAAAGCCGGGGTCTGCCAGAGCAGAGGAAGGGGTGGGATGGGGAGGGCAGGAGAGGACCAGAGGCAGGGCCCAGGTGCCCGTTTTCCTGCCCTGGATATATCCCACCCTGCCCTGGGCACAGCACCCCACCTTCCCCAGCATCCCTTCAACATTCCCTGCGTGTAGATGAACTAGAAATCCCTTATGGAAACCTCCTGGGCACATGCATCTCCTGGTGCAAAGCCCTTGTGGGGTTTGTGGCAGCGTGGCAGTGCAAAAGCAACACCAAAATAAGGGGGTAAAATCCATTTTATTTAAACCAAACCATGGCTCTAAAGGCTGGCTGGGGCTTTGCAGCTTGGTGGGGACTCAGACACCTCCTGCTCCACACCTTGGGGTGCAGTTTGGGATGCTGCTGCCATAGAAAGGACAGGTATTTCTGCCTTCCTGTTGGCAGCAGGAGCTGGACCCATCACTTCCCAGCATCAATGCCTTGTAGGATGGGGGAAGAGTTTTCCTCCTTGCTGCCTGATTGAGGTTTCTTGGGAAGGCTCGGACAGAGGGAGCCCAGCACCCTAAGTATGGATGGAGCCTTTAGGCAGCTTTGATCCACCCTCACCCCACATCCACACGGTGCTGCAGCTCTACCCCAGCTTCCTTTTTTTGGAGCCGAGCTGAGATGCACAAATGCCATGGCTCAGAATCAAGCTGAGACTTCAATTAACCTGGGATGTGTCTCATCAACCTGGGATGTGTCCAACCAAGCCGGGATGCGCCCTACTCCCGCACAGCATCAGCAGCAGAGCAGAGGGAATGGGCTCATCCCCTGCCTTGGAAAATTGACCAAAAAGGGAAGCTGAAGCCAAGAATTTCCTCCATCCTCAGCCAAAAGCGATGCTGGATGGGTGCAATGGGAGCGATGTGGGTATGTGCAGGGGCAGTGAGGGGCTGGCAAGCGGCCGGCAGCAGTTTTTGGCAGCTGAGTGCATTTCTTACTGGCTCTGTGCAGGACCGTGGCCATCAAGTGGCAAGATTTTGCTGATGGAACAGAAAATCAAAAGTCTCGTTAATACCTCAAATGATTTAAGACCATCTCCAGCAAGCAAAGCAGATGATGGGCTTTTAAAACATTTGGGGTTGTTAAAAGATAGTGAACCAAAAAGGCAACCTGTATTCTGGGGCTGGAAGAAGGGAGCAGGACATTCAGAGAATGAAGACTTAATGTTAAAATCAAGACAAATTTGCATGGATAGAGGTAGGGTTTCAAGAATGACCATAATAACTCTGTCTTAATGTATATATCTGTTCTGTCAGGGGTATGCGCTGGTGCTCTGAGTACTGTTGGTTTCTGTGGGGTGAGGCAAGGAGGTCCAGAAGTTATTTAAAAGAGATTCAATGGGATTCAAAGTGCTTTGCGGGAGGTGAAGTTAAGGCATGGATATGGCAACGCTTCGCCAGGGCAAATGCAGGGCTGGAGCTGCCGCATGGCAAGGGGAGATGCACCCATGTACACCCACGTGCACTCACAAGGGGTGGAATGTGGGTACAGGCATTGGGCTGAGGTGGGAGTGCTGCAGAGAGGATGCTTGCGTTCCCTGGCCCCATCCTACTGTGGGTACCGGCTTTTCCCTCCTCATTTGGGATCAGAGGTGGTCCTTTCCTTTGCTGTCTCATCCCTGGGGTTTTGCCTCCAAGATCTGCACGGATGGAGCTGGTGGCTCCAACCAAACTGTGCCCTGTTTCCTTTATGCTGGAGGACTCGGTGTTGCTGTGAACTGAGTCTGGGGAGCAGAGGCATTTACTTTGCAGCCTGGCCTCTAATCTGAGGAGGGGCAGATGCCACCACTGCTGGACAATGCCTCATTGGCAGACCTGGACTTGTCGCCTTGCCTTGGTTCTGCATCTCTGCAATCATCCGTATACAAATCCCCAAGCAGAATTGATCCCTCTGGGGTCTGAGAAGCCTCATCACCCTGGCAAGGTAGGGGTGGCTTGGCTCTGCCTAGCTTGGGACAAGGAGCCAGAAAACCTCCATGCAGGAGCCTGCTGAGGGGAAAGCAGGTTGCGTGATGCTGGAACTGACCATCATCAGTGTGTACAGCAGTGAGGAAAACCCCAACATCCTGACAAAGAACCAAATGAAAGGAAGACAAACTGCAGCTTTTTCTGCAGTAACTGACCCAGCTCTGTTGAGCCCAAGGCTCTGCAGGAGGAGGCAGCAAAAGGAGCAGGGGGCTATTGGTCTCCTACTCATGTCCAAGGGAGAACTGATGTCTCCTGCTTCTGGCCTGAACCCAGGGAGTCCTACATATTGTGGTCTGGCAGGATTAGGGAATGCTGGGAGGGCACAGCCAGAACCCGGTGCCTCAGGTTTGACTGTCAGGGAGCCTCTAAACACCCAAAGTGGAGCAAACCCAAGGGATACAGCTCGTGCCGAGGCAGTCCTCAAAGGGCTGATGGTCTCCCCAAGGATCCCCCACCAGGATGCCCTGCATCAACTGCTCAGCACTGGGTTGTTAAAGCCAAGGAACTCAGTGATGCCACATAAAAGGCCAAATCTTTAAGCTGGAAGATGAGTTCCAGAGACGGATGCCCCTTTGTGGGAGTCATGCTGCAGATAAAGAGCAGGTAATGAGCAAACTCTCTCCATTACGGATAAAATTGCAAATGTATTGGGAGCTGCTGACGGGTGATGGTATCAGGGGCTGACAGAGACATCAACGGTTCTGCTCAGCTGCCAGCAAAGGCCGCTTCCACCACCCAGCATCAGAGACCCTGTTTCAGGGCTGGGGAGCACAGCAGCGCGTAGCAATGACACCGGTGCCTGCATGCAGCATCCCAATTTCTCCAGAAAGCAGGCCCTACTCTTCAGTCCTGCCCCGGACCTGCATCCCCCCTGATAAATGACAACCCGGGATGAGGGATAGACCTCCAATGGGGTTTGTCCAGTGGTTTGCTTGGTGAGTGGACCAGTATCAGACCTGGTTTGGCTCAAATGTGATGCTTGAATAAATATGATGGGGCTCATGCTTCCAAAGCCCTCCCAGGGTGGGTGACCCCTTCTCCATCTGCCGCTCAACACACGAGGGGTGAGGATGAGGAGGGAGGGTGGGATGGTGCCACTGTGATGCCAGGCTTTGGAGTCGTGCAGAGGGACCCAAGGCTTTAACAAGAGCCCTCTGGAAATGGATCTATGGCTTAATAACCACCTTTAGTTCTCTTTCTGGGAGCAAACAGTGGGATTTTGATGCCATTTCTCACACAGAAGGCAGCAAACCTCTACTCTGATATTCCCAGGGGAGCTCCTGTATGACAGGGCTCCAACCGGACCCCCCAAAAGCACTCACTCACACACAGAGGCAGCCAGAAGAGGGACCATGCTTGATTTAGGGCTTGATGTCATGTGCATTTCATGTGTTGTGCGGTGAGGTGGGTGTTCACACGCGTGTCTGCATTGCAGATGGTTTTGGTTCTGATGGGTCAGGAATAAGGCAAAAGGAGGTGAGGGCAAAACCGCGGTGAAGAATGTGGGTACCATTGTGTGCTTTCCACACCAAGAATAAAATAAAGGAATTTAAAGATGATTCTTCCAAATCAGGGCATTTATTCGAAATAATAGTGGCTTCAAATCAGCTTGCTTTTCCTGGAGAAAAAATTGATAGCATCTCCTCAAAACCAAACCAGCCCTTTTCCGCTCCAAATAGACGATTCCCGACTGTTCCTCTGCCTTCCACACCTCAAACTAAAAGCCCAAATTACCTATTTGCTTTGAGTTTTGGCACCGTCATGAGGCAGTGGCCCCACTGGTGGGTACCTGGGGATGGAGGAGCATCGGCCCTGCTCTCTGCAGGAGAAGATGCTGCTTAACTGATACAGGCAGAGCCGGGATCTTCAGCCCTAGGAGTGCCATTACAGCGCCATTGTCTCTCCTGGGAAAGGACTCTCGGGGGGACATGGGGTGAATTGGGGTGCTCAGATGTCTCCCCTTGGCCTCAGGAGCTTTTCCAGTGGGGTTTATGGAGGGTTTATGCTTTCTCTGCATGATGATTTTGTTCCAGCCAGCCCCAACTTCTTCCTTTTTTCTTTTCCTTCTTTTTCTTTTCCTTTTTCTTTCTCTTTTTCCTCTTTTTCTCTTTCTTATTCTTCTTTCTTACCCATTTTCACTTTTTTCTTCTCTTAATTTTCCTCCTTCTCCTTTCAATCTTCTCTCTCTTCCCTCTTCCCTTTTCCTCTTTTCTCTTCTTACCTTTCCCTTCTCTTTTCTCTGTTCTCTTCCGTTTCTTATTTTCTTGCTCTCATTTTCTTTTCTCTTTTTTTCCTTCTTTTTTCTTTCTCCTTTCTTTCTTTTCCCCCTTTTTCCTCCCTCCCCCCCCCATCCCCAACCATGCCATTACATTTCACTCTCCCACCTTTGGAGAGAAGCCCCTGGGACCTGCAGCTCCCACCCAAGGACCAACCCCGCTCCATTGGGATTAATCCCTGCTCCCACAGCCTCTTCCCCTTCACCCCCCTTGCTGCAAACCTGCCTGCAAGCTCCCCGCCGGTCACGTAGCCATCAAAGTGATGTGCCAGCAATATCCAACACGCAGTTAAAGCCACTCGTGGGAGTTTCAATAAAATCGACTGGGCAGGATCAATGGCTGCTCTGGCCCCATTGCCACACCAGGGAGGGGCGGGGGTAGGAAAAATACCCAAGGCTGTGAAGTGGGGGCAGTGGGAGGTGCGGAGCTGATTACAAATCCATCCTATACTCGCCGTGATTAATTGCTGCTTTACCAGAAGGAACAGCTTTGCGTGGGGGTCATTTTTAAAGGTAACGTTGTGGGGGAAATTTCCTCACTGTGCTCAGATGGGAGGAATCATGGAATTCCGGCCTGGTTTGGGTTGGGAGGGACCTCAAAGCTCCTCCAGCTCCAACCCTGCCACGGGCAGAGACACCTTCCATAGAGCAGCTTGCTCCAAGCCCTGTGTCCAACCTGGATTGAGCACTGCAGGGATGGGGCAGCCACAGCTTCTCTGGGCACCCTGTGCCAGCGCTCAGCACTCTCACAGGGAACAGCTTCTGCCTAAGAGCTCATCTCAGCCTTCCCTCTGGCAGTTAAAGCCATTCCCCTTGGCCTATCCCCACAGGCCCTTGTAAAAATCCCCTTTCCATCCCCTTTCCATATTTCTTGCAGGGAAGAAACTTCCTTCCTTGCAGGACAGCCGGAGATGAGCGGGGAGCAGGATCCAAAGGGCAGACACAGCCGAGGCTCGTCATTCCCAACAGCAATGATTTGGGAGTTGGGAAGGGTCCTCCTCAGGCACTCAGGAGCCTTCCCGGCTGCTTTGCAGCCACAGAGGATGCTGAACCGCAGCCAGCCAGGATCGCTGGTGTCCCCTGCCCAGGGAATCGCTTGGTCACACAGGAGGGTTTAGGTTTCCGGCTGCTTCTCGCCCTAAAGCATCCATCCCGGTCCATATATCCTCTCCTGGTGCTCGGGGGTCTCGGTCCCTGCCCTGCCCTCCCCGAGGGGCCCGGCTGGAATTAAAACATCATCCATCGTTACAGCGGCAGCACGTAATCCCTGGCAGATCAGTGCAATTACTGCGGGAAATGCCTTGGGAGCTGAACTAATAACGCTGGAGTGGTGTATTAAGAGCCACTGGCTTAGCGCCGGCTGCAGTGTGTCAGCCCCACACGTGTGGGGGGACCGACTGAGCCACCCCAAGGGCAGCAGGTAATGGGGAGGACTTAGGGTGAGGGTGACGGTGGTCTGTGGGGTTGTTTGTGGGGCAAGATGGGGCAGTGATTGAGTGACGACAGGGCAGTGATGGGGAATTACATGGGATCACAGTGGGGAAGCAATGGGGCAGTCATTGTGCAGTGATGGGACGATACATGGTGATGGTGTGGCAACCATGGTGTTGTTTGCGGGGTGGTGATGGGGCAGTGCGTGGGGCAGTTATGGGGCGGTGATTGGACACTGCATGGGGTGACAGCGGGGGCAGCCGTGGGCCTGGTCCATCGTCTCCCGTCTCCCCCCCGCCCGGGGCGCGGTTGGACCGCTCCACCTCCTAGCGCCCCGTGTGCAGTGCGGTCCGGCGGGAACGGCCCATTGCGGCGGGAGGGGGAGAGGGGGTGGGAAATGAGCCCCGTCCACCGCAGGGGGGCGCCAGCGCGGCGGGGACGGCCCATGATGTGCGCGGGAGGAGAGGAGCGCGGAGCAAACCATTACCCGCCGGGTGGGGGCGCGATCTGCGCTCCAAGATGGCGGCGGGCAGTGGGGCTCGTTGGGCCTCGCCGGGTGTCGGTGCCCGGGAGCCGCTCCACCTCGGCCCCGCCGCTTCACACCTCAGCCGGGGGGCTCTTTGGTGAAGGGAGCTCGGTGTCACCCTGGGCCTGGTGCTGGGCTGAGCCCCGCGGGGTCATCCCCACCCTGTGCAGCCGCGGGCTCCTTGGGCAGAATGAGGCCCCCAGGGCCCTCCTCAGCGCATGGTGACCAGCTTGGGAACGTGTTCCCTTGCTTTGTGCCGTGTGCGGACAGCTGGGAATGGCGATGCTCTCAGACCCCATTGGGCTGAAAACCCCCTTGAGACCTCCAGCACCTTTGGGACTGGGGCCTGGTGCCAGGGAAGGGCTCAGATGTGGAAGCTCCATCCTGCAGCGTGTGCTGGAGCTAAGGGATATCCCGAGACCACCAGTGTCCCTGCTTGCGCTTCCCACCTGCCTTCGGAGGGTCCCAGACTCTGGTGCAGCAAACCTGGACCCCTGACCTGGAGGATTGCTCATCTGCCCGCTTTCCACAGCGCCACAGAGCAGGAGCATCCCATTCCACACCCGCTGAATCCACCGCAGGCCAGATGTAACCAGGAAAGGCGGAAAACCGTTGGGGTTGCCCTCTACTGCCTTCCCTTCTCTTCAGCAAACGCTCCTTGGCTGATAATGGCTTTGGGCCCTCCTGGACACCATGTCTCCATGGGGAGCAGCTTGGGTGCAACAAGTGCCCTGATGAAATACATGTCATTGGTGGCTGAATTTGTGTATTGGTCCCACTGGTTGGAGCTGGGAGCTGCCGGAGGCAGCGGCAGCTTGGCAGGAGGATCCCAACAGGAATGAGCAGAGAGTCCCTCAGTGATGTGCCTGATGCCGAAGGCAGAGCCTTGCTGCTCCTTCCCTGTGTGAAGGAGCAAGGACAGAGGTGGACTGCACAGGATCCGTAGCTTTTGTCCAGCTGGTTCTTCTCCCTGTCATTGTGGCGCAAACCAAGCCTCAGATTCCCTTTTTCCCACCAGATCTGGGAAGAGCCGAGGCTCCTGAGCCACAGCTGAGCAGGAGCGAGTGTTGATGTCTCCAAGGAAAACTTATTGCAGGGCTTGGGAGGGTTTCCAGCTGCCCCCCTCAACAGCCTTCCCCTGCTGCTGCCATCCCTCACGGCGCTGCTGCCTCCTGCCTGCCGCTGCCTGACTCCAGCACTTCATTAGCACCAATTTGGCCTCGTCACACTAAGTGAGGATGACTCAGGAGAACAGTGAGGAGAGCAGAGCAGCCGGCAGGACTCCCAGGGCACATCTGCGGGCCCTGCCTCACACCAGGCAGCTGGGCTGGTCCTGGGCTCTGCTGGCAGTGATCTCCAGTGGGACAATAAGAAGCAGCTGACCCTGGTCCAGAAAAAGGCCTAGAAAGGGAAGAAATGGGGCAGGTCTGGAAAGTGACTTTGCCAGCAGGTGTGGTGGCAGAGCTGGGAGCTGAGCTCCATTCACCACGGTGCTGGGAGAGTAGAGCGGGGCACCGGGTCTCCGTTTAGGAAGGTCTCTGGAAAAGCATGTGTAAAATGAAACTTCTGCAGAGAGGAAATGCTTTTAACCACAAACCCACATTTTTAACTCATCTGGGATGGTTTGTTTCTGTATCCATGAGAGGGACTGATGCAGCTGCCTCAGCCTGGGACTCTGGTAGCAGCTTACCTGCAAAGGACAACAATGAAAATAGGGCAGGGGAGGATGGATGGAGCCAAGCACACCTGCAGCCACCACAGCTTCAATGCGTCCCTGCAGATCAGCTCATCTGCTTCAGCACTGGGCAAGCTGAAAATGCCATGCCATGAAAATCCAGACCTTGAGAAGTGCATGAGAGGGAAAAGAGGCATCCCCTGGGGCTGGCATCACACTTTGCTGCAGGTTTGGGTGGCTCTGATGGTCTCCTCCAGCTGACACCCCCGCAGGGAGCAACCGTTGTCAACCAAGTGGAGGAACAAAGACTTCTGCTTTCATTTCCAGTCCTTCCTCCTGCCAACCTCTGACAGCCCCTGGGTTGCTTAGGATTGGACTGGGGAGGTTGGTGCAGGCGCCTGGGGACTCCTCACAGCCCCATCTGGGTTGACCAAAGCTGCTCAATGGAGCAACTCACTGAAACCCTTTACAAGGGAAGGAAACCAGCACCCAGCAACACAGAGGTGTGTGCTTTGTCTCATCTCATCTCCTCATTTGCAGCATTCAGAGGAAGATTTCATTTGCTGGGCTCGAGGAAGCGGCTCACCCTGCAGCACGCTGGCTGCATACCAATGACCAGGGGCTCTCCCCGGCCTCGGGATGCAGGGACACCAATGGGGAAGCCTGTCCCCACTGAGGCAGGGCCATGTGGCACAGGGACATGTGTGGGGCCGGGAGCTCTGGCCAGACTGTGTCACTGTGACCCAGCAGGACTTTGAGGTTGCAGCTCTGCCGATGCAGCACAGCCCCTTTGTGCATCTCTTGGGCTCTGAATGGCCTCTGAGCATCAGTGCGGGGCAGTTTTTACTTTGATGTGGTTCAAGTTGGCTGATGCTTTGGGACCACAGTGGTCAAAATGCCCACAGGAGCCCAGAAGGTTGGGGGCTTTTTGCTGAAGCCTGGGGCATCACAGGGTTGTGGTGTTTGCAGGGATGGGCAGTGCAGTGCTGGCTCTGCCCGGCGGTTGTGTGGTTAACTCTGTTTGTATCCCCTTTGCCTCTGCATTTGTTAGGTTTTGGAATCAAATGGGATTTTAAAAAAGGCAGAAAGAAAGTTTGGTGTCGGTCCGTGAGCTCTTCCTTCCTGCGTTGTGTGCTGGGGATTCTCCTGACAGCTCTGAGTCTTCCCAGCTGCAGAAGGCTTGCATTTCTGCTGGAGATGCCTATTTGTGGCAAAACTCTTTGGGCTCTTTTCCTACAATATAGAGGAGGCAAACAAACGTCTCTCAGTTTCTCAATGTTCCTAGCTCTGAGCATCCCATTGGTCCAGCTGTGGACCAAAGGATTCCTGGTTTGCAGACAAAGCCCCTGCTCTCTGGTCCGGACTCTGTTCCAGTTTTGGGCAAGTGGCTCCCATGAGGTTAATTCAACTCAGGATCACACTGCTCTGCTGTGGGAGGCACTGAGCTCATCCCAGCTCGCTCAGAGCTGCAGCTCCCCAAACCTTCCAGAATACTGGATCAGGGTCTGAACCAGTAACACCCATTGTGCAACCCTGGACACAGCCCCCTCTTGTCTGTGACAGAGGTTCACATCCCTCTGCCTCTTGGAGGAGAGGGGAAAACTGAGGCAGCCCAAGGGCAAGACCCCTCTTGAAAGGCATGGGGAGAAGTCAGCTTTGCTGAGGGCCATTTCCCACCCAGTGCCCACAGCACCAGAGAAACCTGTACCAACCTGGCCAACCGCATCCACGTACCCTCTGTCCATCCCTTCATCCACTTCACTTTGAGCCCCTAAACGCTCCTCGGTCCCCTTGCACCGTGGTGAGCAGATTTGAGAGGGAGAAAAAGAGAAAAGACGGTGGTTTTTGTTCCTCCTAACCTTGCTTACAGCCAGCACCGGCTCTGAAAGCCCTTGGCTGTCTTTTGTGATTTCAACAAATCACCAGCACTTAAGCAAAGTGGGCAGAAAATTACAGGTTGTATTGCAAGTGAATGGAGAGGGAGAGCACGCTGGGGCTGAGAAAACAGAGGTTTGCAGGTATAATAGAGAACTCGGGGTCTGGCAGGCTGCAGAAGCCAGCAAAGCCATCAGGTATTAGTTAAATGCTTCGTGGAGTTCATGCTGCGAGGCATAATCGCAGCTTCTGAAGAGCAGCCATTTAATTGTCTCTATTATGTCCCTTTAGAAATGATTTGGGAGATATTTTGCTTTGAGCTGTCAAGGTTAAGTCAAGGAAAACGCTCTCCCTCTGGCATAAGTCTCCAGGGAGGCAGAAACCCTCAGCAGAAATCCTCCAGGAGGATCGGGTGGGATGCCTGTGCTTCCAGAGGTCTTTCCTCCTGCTTTTGCCCCTCGAGGTTTCTCCTTATCTTCATTCCCTGTGGCTGCTCCACAGCCAGGTCAGCTACCTTGGGGGTGAAATGCTGCTAGGATTGTGTGCCTGGTGTGTGGAAGGAAGGGGCTCTGTGCAGTTGTCCCATCCCGCTGTGGCATTCCCTCCTTGACACTTCTGCACTGCTCAGCCAAGCCTGGTTGAGCTGTGGAGGCCTCAGGGGTGCAGGCGTTGTGGATTGAGTTGGGGACAGATGGAAAGAGGAGAGACAAACCTCCCATCGTGGGTGAGCACAACCCCTTACTGACCGACAGAGCAGCCCCCCTGCCCATGGGAACCCCAATCCATCTCTCCCACTGTTGGTGCTGCTAGGATCTTCTGTGCCCCAGGAGGAGCAGGGCAAGGCAGGGAATAAACCCCGTGGTTTGGGCATTTGATGGGGGGATAACACAGAGGGAGGGGTGGAAGTGGCCTGAAGCGTGTCCCCATCCCCTCCGAGCCGTTGGAAGGATGAGTGAAGAACGGCACTGAGCTAAGGATGAGTAATTTGGATCTTAACGTTTGGCAAATAGGGATTTTGAAGCACAAAGGAAACCCTTTACCTTACCCTGAGCTTGGGGGGAGTCAGAGCCATGCTCCTGGCTGCCCCTTGTCCCCAGCTCCCACCGTTTGTGGGGACACGGGGACAGACACAGTGGGAAAGCAGTGCCCGGGGGATGGGGAATAGGGAATAGGAAAAAGATCCTCCTTAGGGGGGTTGATGGTCGTCGTAAATAGATCTGAGCAGCGTCACTATCGATCCCTGTTGTGCGGAGCTGTAATTAGATTGAAGTGGGGAAGAGGGGTGTTGGGCTGCGTCAGCAGAAAAAGGAATTAATAAATAAACAAACGAGCACAGGAAATGTGGGATTGCGGCCGGCGGCGGCATTCCAGGTCCGAAGTGAGGGGGGAATCGCGAGTGTGGAGCAGGGTGTCACCTCTGGTTAAGCAATGCTCAGTGGTGGATCACAGTCGTACCACCCTGATGGTTAGGGTTTGCCTTGGAGCTTTGAGTTCTTAATGGGAGACTGGTTTGTAATAATTACTCCTGAAAATGGCATAGGGGGGAGGAAATGTGAGGTTGGAAAGCTGGAACCTGGAGCTCAGGCTGGCTGTGCAGCACTGCTGGTGGGAATGGGGGCCAATAGACAGGGCAGCAAGAGGACAACCTGGATCCCAGTGGCTTTAAGGGCTGCAGCTGGGCCAGCACGTCAGATGGAAGATTCCATGTGTGGGGAGGATGTATTTAGAGATACCTGCACATGTTTGTATGTGCTTGGTGGGTATATGGTAGATCCAGATAAGTGCCATCCATGCAGAGCAAAAGCCATGCTCACAGGGAGCGTGCAAGGTGCCCACCATGGACATGAGGTCCCAGCTGTGCCACCAGCGCTGAGCTGGAGCCGAGCATGCCGGGGGGATGCTGAGGGGATCCCGGGAGGGCTCGCGGTGGGGGGGTGAAGCTGTGCTGCTCCGAATGTGCACGTGCTCTGTGTGTGTGTGTGGACTTTCTGCTTGTTGCTTGGTTTGGGGGGAGTTTGGGGGGGTGGGGTGGGGTGGTCGTGTCTATTTTTTAATTCATGTCTGGAAAAAAAAGTCAAATTTTCTATAAAGCCTTCTTTTTTGTTTGTTCTTTTTGCAAGCATCTGATGGTCATAGGGTAGGTTTCCACTAACCCATTCTCTGCTGGCTCTTTGCGTATGGTACCCCTGGGACAGGGTCCCCCGGCACAACCAGGGCTCAGACTGTCCTTTGTCCCTAAGGATGATGGTTTGCAGCCAAACCTGCCCAAGGGGGGAGAAGGGGAGGGGAAGGCTCTCCACGATCCATCTTTACCAAGGAGACTGATTCTGAATGTGGTTGCTTGGTGCCTCCTTTTTGCCCTGCCCCAGTGGGACCACAGCTAATGGTTTCCACCACCTGCCTGGGGATGGGGCAAGGACCAACCCCACAGCTGGGGAAACCAGGCTAAATTGACTGGATAAATGATGTGTTTCACTGAACTCTAGATGTCCCCAGCTTTGGGTGGAAGGGGTGGATATCATCCTTCTCTGTTAGTTCAAGGGGCTGTAAAGAGGACTTGTAGTGCAGGCCAGCTGAAGAAGACCTTCCTTGTTCTCTAGTGAGGAAGAAATCACTTCAAGCATCCTCCTGTTACTCCTAGGCTACACAGCTGCCTACCCTTTTACTCAGCCTGGCCGAGGAGGTGCATCTGTGCGGCAGGAAAGTAGTTAGCTTGGGGGAATACCTGTTGTGTGGACCCAAGATGCCATCCCATCCCTGTGGCATCAGCTTCCAGCCTTGGCCTCTGGCCCCTCCAAGGTCTGCGCACCAAGTCAAAGAGGCTCCTGGAAGTACCTGTGAGAAGCAAGCCCAGCTCTGTCATCCAGCAAGGTTCCAACAGCCGATATCTTGAAGGACCTGTGCCCTCCCAGCAAAATCCTTTGGAAGATCCTAACCAAGAAACCCCAAAGGCTGAAAACTGCTGCTTGTTTGGGCCAAGAGTGGGACCTGCCTTGGAAAGTCTTTAGCCCCTGGTTTATTCACACTTTCCTGAGCTTTCCATCTGTCCCCAGCCTTGGAGGGCCAGACCCATGGCCTGCCTTTCCCACAGGCTTCTTACACTCCCACAGTGCCTGCATGTGTCTGGCCAAGTCCCTGAGCCCCCCTCATCTAACCTCAGCAGTTTCAAGGTTGGCCCTGCTTTGAGTAAGGACCAGCACTGCACGGACTCACTTGTTATATCATTTTATAGAAAATATCATGGCAAAGGGCACCTTTTATCACCACTTCCACCACCAGTTCTTGATATTCCTGCAATTAAAATCCCTATATATATGAAGAGGTGAATAGTCACCTTCCCCCATCCCTTGCGCGCAGCATGGTGGTGTCAGGGCGCTTTTCCTGCCTCTATGCCACCCATCTCTATGTGACAGCACCTTTGTCCTGACCTTTGGCTCAAGCCAAACCTGTAGGGAAGGTCTGATTTGGTGCTGGCTCAACCTGACACAGGTGCCAAAGGATCTGGCAGCAAAGGCACATAGGGGAGACTGAATTTCCTGGTTGTTCAGGTGTTCTCCAGCCTTTGGAGGCAGGAAAACTCCTTCCCAGAGCAGGTGGAACCATGAACAGTCCTTCCAGGCTGTCTGCTGTTGGACACGTTGGCTGCAGACTGGCCTTTTAATCCCTGTCCCTGTCCCTGGCTCTTCCTGTATTTCCAAGCTGGCAGCTGGATGTGGCAACCAAGAGACATCACTTCCCTGAGTCCTCCAGTGGGATGCACAGAAGTGATGAGGAGGTGACAGAAGCTGATGGATGACCCCCAAAATTTAGGGATGGAGCAGGTCCCAGTAGTCCGGCTGTCAGCCCAGGAGTCACTTCAGTCTCTAGTCCCAGCTGGAGATGTTAAGACTTTTCCTGAGCATCTGAAGAGGTTATGGGCTTCAGCCAAGCTTTCCTCATAGTGATGTTGCGAGAGGCTGTCATTCCCTCTCAGCAGACCCTCAAGAGGCACAGGGAGGAAGAGGAGGGAGATAGCCTAGGGACTTATGGGCAGCAAACCAGCAGGTTTACTGGAGGGAAGGGCCTGGATATTGCAAGGCAGCCAAGCAACCTGCAAGTGGGCCAGGGTGGTGAGCACCAATTAACGGCCCTGTTCTCTCTTTTGAACATCTAGCTTGCAAACGCAAAGAGCAAGAGCAGCAGAAAGACAGGAGCCTGCAGCCCAAGAAGCAGCGGCTGGTCTTCACGGACCTCCAGCGCCGCACCCTGATCGCCATCTTCAAGGAGAACAAGCGCCCATCCAAGGAGATGCAGATGACCATCTCGCAGCAACTGGGCTTGGAGCTCAACACCGTCAGCAACTTCTTCATGAATGCCCGCCGGCGGTGTATGAACCGCTGGCAGGAGGAGCCAGGCGCCAACCCTGGAGTCCCCTCTTCTTCTACAAGCACTTTCTCCAAAGCATGATGTCCCCCAGCCCTCCCTGCCCCTTCTTGGACATCCTCCTCATGACAAAGCCAACCCCAGACTCACACGCATGTCCCGAGCCAACCAGGGTGGGTACTTTTGGATGCTGCAGGTCCATCAGCCTCCCAAGCCCTCAGCCAGGCATCACCCCTGGACATCGGCCTCGTGCCACATCCTGCTGCCATGTTCTCCCTGCTCATGGAGCAGGGAAAGGGTTTGCAACCAGATCAGCTCCATACCTGGGAGGGCTCAGAGGAAACCTGTGTGGAATAAGAAATGACTTGGGATGGAGGGAGAGGGTGAGGTGCTGTTTGGATGCATCCCTGGTCCTAGAGGACCACAGAATCTTGTCTTCACCTGCCCACCAGGGTCTCTGGGGAGAGGGACATGTCCTGACCCTACCCAAACCTCAATCTGTACCACAGCCTCCCTTATGGCTCCCATGGTGGAGGGGTAAAGGTGGGGGAGATGCAAGAAGTGGAGTCATGGGGCTGGGCTCTGGCACAACCCCACTGAACCAGGGCGAATCCCCCCTTGGTTCACAGGGGAACGTGCAGGGAAAATGCTCCCCGTGAGCCTGGAAGGTGGTTCCCGAAGGCAGCCAGACCCTTCTTGCCATTGACGCACTCCCTTGCATTCCTCAACCTTGAAGGGTTTGAAAACCTGGTTGAAGGCATTCCTGTAGCCCTGGTCTCCTCCGTGGGCATCTTCCTCCAACCCTCCCCTTGGACACCCCCAAGAGCACCCACACCTACCCACCCCCCATGCACACATGCACCCTGACCCACGAGAGCATCCCTCCCCGGATCCCTCCCAGAGGAACTCCACAGCAAAGGAGACTCTTTGCCGTGGCCACCCGCCTCCATGCACCCGAGCATCCCCCTGGCGCCACAGCCAGAGGGGACTGCGGCTGCACCGCGTCGCCTGGCGCTCAAGCAGGTCAAAGAAGCACATTTTAGCTACAAAAATCGGGTATTTAAAGATAATAATTGTTTGAAAGGAGACGGGAGGAGAGACTTGGAGCGAAGGATCTGATCTTTCCTGGTGACTGGCTCCACATTCACCACTGGATTTCTGGTTCACTTTTCGGTTGAGGAATGGACACAGACAAAGCAGATCTGTTGGCTTTGTGTCTTGCACCATCCACCCCTCAACAAACACTTTTGCCCCCTCCCATCCCCCTTCTTCATCACTCTTACCAAAGAAATTACAAAACCAAAAACCCCAACCATGAAAAATTCCCCTCCTTGGGAACCAGTGTCGGTGGACGGTGGGGAAAGAAAAATCCCAGGGATCTGATGGTGAAATCCATCCCTGAGTGCGAGAAGGGGGAAAACTTCCCCGATGAGATTGAAAAGGGAGAGAAAAAAAAACCCACAACCCAAAAGAAAGGAATTACCAACGGAAACCACAACCAACCAACTCAACTCCAAGACCGGCAACTTTCCAAAAAAGACGCCAGATTTTTGTTGCTGTTTCCTCTTTTTTTTTTTTTTTTGTGCCAATTTACAACCTGCCTTAAAACGGGAATTTCTGGAGCAATGGTACTACGCTTCAAAACGGTCGTTTCCTCCGAGCTCTCGATGGTGACTTGTGCCATATAAAAAAGCAATCACGAGGCCAAACCCTTACAATCAGCTCTCGGCCCAGCCACCCTTCCAGCTCCCTGCCAGCCTGGGGTGTCCTCAGGAGGAGCAGGTGGTCCAAAGGGGACAGGGAAGCGCTGGGAGAGGCTTGGGGATGGAGAGGGAGGCGAGGTCCCCTCCTTCCCCCCCCACCACTTGAGGGAGAAGAGATAATCCTCCGAAACTCAACCGTCAACCAAAAACCAAAAGGGACACTATTGAATTTATGCGGGTAAAATAGTACCATCTGTGTTCTAGCGCTATGGTTTCTTAGATTCACTTTACTTTGAGAGCGATCAGTTGTGGAACAGGAAGGCACCTTGTTGAAAAGAAGGATAAAAGGAGAAAGAAAAAAGAAATGTATATGTTCACCAAAAAAACACCCCCAAAACCACCCCCCCCAAAAAAAAAAATATATATATAGGAAAGAAATGACATAAGAATAAAAGAGAGAAAGGAAAACCCCTGCACATGAAGCCCTGACCGGCCATGGTCACCGGTGGGTTTAGGGGATACCTTTAAACAAAGAGCTCCTGGGGTAGGTGAGCGGTGGAGGGGTTGGGGGTGTCAGACTGGGCACCAAACTAAGCCAGTTTATTGCTGGGAAGAGAGGGATGGAGAGAGGGAAGGAGTGGGAAGGGGCAGGTGCCGCAGCGTATTTTGCCAACCACAACCCAAAGAGCTTCACAGCTAAGCGAATCTCATCCCCCAGGACCCCACTCCCCGCCACTGATTTTTCCCCTAATGTTGTTTCTTCTTGTCTTGTCGTGACATGGTGATGATGGTGGTGGATTCCTGAACACCATCGAGTAGTATTCAAGGGCTGAAAAGCCAGGAAGGGGGCCTTGGTTTGGGAATTGAGAATAAAAAAAAACACATGGAAAAACAAAAGAAAACAAAAAAAAAAAAAAAAGAAAAAAAAGGGAAAAAAAGGAAAAGAAAGAAAAAGGGGGAAAAAAAAAGAAAGATGAAAGAGTAAATGCCACAGGCCCTCAAGGATGCAAAGACATTTCTAGTGAGAACCCGAGAATAAAGGCTACCTCACTTGAGTTTTCAATTTTTGTGATTTGAAAATCACGTCTGATACCAAAGATTTTGTTGCCTTGTCTGGTCTGTGCTGGAAATGCCACTTTCCCTGCTCCCGCGGCCAAGCCGGCCGAGACCCCCCCTTCATCCTGGCCGAGAGCCCCTCTGCACCCCCAAATCCCCCCTCCCCAGCCCTATGGAGTCCCCAGAGAGCAAGGGAGAAGGCAAGCGAGCGACCCTGGGATGGCAGCGTGGTAGATGAGTGCCTTTTTCTTGTACCAAAGGTGTGTGGCCATTTCTTTGCTCCTCTGCTTTGATCCTAAAGACTCACTATTACCTTAGCTCTCCGAGGGGACAGATTCTGGCATCTCTGTAGGCTTTGGGTGTTGGGATGAAGGAAAGAAACTCAGCCCTTGTCCTAATTGAAGAGAAAGTATCCCCCTTGTCTCCTGCTGCCTGAAAGGTGCTGGTTCCTTGGTGTGCGTCCCCCTCTCAGACATCCCTGTGTCCCTCAACTTGGCATGGTCCCCAGGGTCCCCCCATCCAGCCTTTCCTGCCCCAGGAGCATTGACTGGGTGTCTGGGCCCCTTCTCACTGGGCATCGCTCCCAGGGAAAGGGTTTGCTCCATGCCCTTTGCCAGCCCAGCGTGGCATGGGGACCCTACAGAAGCCCATGAGGTGAAGCCATGGGCTTCATCGTGGGGTGTTTTTTCCTCCCTCAGCTCAGACCTGGACTTCAGTTTCCCTTTTTGGTAGCACAGGGAGGGTTCTGGCACTTCTGTCTGGAAAGACAAAGGCAGAACTGGTGGGAAGCCTCAGCATGGGGTTTCTCCAAACCCCTCCTTTAGGAGAACAGTTTGGAGCTGTGATACCTTTCAGCACGAACAATTTCCAAGTCCCCACAGGGGCATTTTTGGCTTGTTGGAGGAGATGGGCACAGCCAGATCCACACCATTCCACCACTTGCCTTTAGCAAAAGGCAGCGGGAGCATTCACCAGAGGAGATGTTTGTCCACAGCAGTCTCCAGGATGTCTAGTTTAGGGAAATACGGGGTTGAATTGTACCTACTTGGTTCAGGCTCCAGCCAAGGTGGCTCCTTTTGAGTTGGACCAAATAGTGCAGAGCAATCCCTCAGTGACAACAAGCCCAGCCAGGACCCCCCTAAGGTGCTCCATCCTGCTGGGCAGCCTACAGAGCAGGTCAGAGTATCCGTATCCCCATTGCTTTCCTGTCCCCTCTCCACACAATTGCCTTGGCCAGCTTTTGTCCTACCCCTTGGCCATGCCACCCATCTTCTACCCACATGGCTTGTGATACCAAAGACGTTCTCTATGCAGGAGAAAGCCTTCTTTTCCATCCAGCACAGACCTTACAAGCCTTTGACAATGTTCTCTGAAATACCTCAAAATATTTAATGTATAGTTTATGTGATAAAAAAAAAAAAAAAACTTACTTAGCTAGTTTTTGGAATTTGTGACTTGAAGCTTTATACTGTTAAATTATAATTTTGCAGAAGACGGCATGTTCTTATTTCTTTGACGAGTTCAGTGGGAGACGTATTGAATGTTAAGGAGATGAAAGCTGGATAGTTTCACGATGGAAAGAGAGAAAGATTGAAAAAAACCAAAAAAAACCAAAAACCAAAAAAAAAAAAGCCAAAAAAGGACCCTTGGAGTTTACAGATTTCATATTAAAACACGTCCTTTTCAAAAAAAAAAAGACAAAAAAAAAGCAAAACCGAATAACGATGACGAGACCTTTGCGTTCTGATGTGTTCCTTTTCTCTGAGTCATGTCGTACAAGAGTATTTATTATCTGTGTTCTGTGTTCAAATGTAATTTAAAGGAGACAAAAGAAAATGACGAAAAAAAAAAAGAAAAACACAAAAAAAAAAAAAAGATGAGAATTTGATTTATGCATGAAAAAAATATACTCTTTCTTGAAGTAATGTACTAATTATTGGGGGACGGGGCGGTCGGGTGGGAGCGGGAGGGGACAAACTGCTTTCTTCTCTTTTGTCCATGAGTTTTCGGTTGATGAGGACGTCTCTGCATGGATCATGGTATTTTCCAACTCACGCAACCACCGGAGAGTCACCATTTATCCCCCTCAGCTTCTTCCTTTGCCTCTTTACTTCCTCAGCTTCTGCTAATGTGGGAAGCAGGGGGCTGCCCACAGGACCCCAGGGAGGGACAGGGCGCCCGGCACACAGGGTAAGGACGTGTGGGCCACGGGACCCCAATGCGTGCACACCCCGTCCCACCCGTGCTGCAGGCGCCGGCTCCTCGGTGTGCTTTGGGCTTGGTTTTTCTGCTTGTTTTGGGTTTTTCTTTTGCTTTATGCAGCTCTGTGGGTCAGATCCTGAGTTCAGACAAGAGGAGAGACAATCAGCCACCATGACCTGAGCTGGCAAAGCCACAGGGCTCCTCGTGTGCTCTGAGACAAGGGAAATGGCCCCCAGGCACTCCAAAACCTCACCCCATGGCTGAGACCTTTCCAGGTGATGCTCCCAAGTCTGCATCCCCTGGGGTGACTTCACAGACCTGCCTCTGCCTGGACAGAGGTACTGAAGGTGGTGCTGTGTCAATGCCCTATGGGACTTGGGAATGGACTGGAGTGACTCGTTCCTGAGGTTTTTCTTCCCAAGCATGTGATTTAGGTCAGAGGCAGGACCCAGCACAAGGGGCTGCCCTGCCAGGCTTCCCTGTGCCGCTTAGCTCTGGCCCTGCATGGAGGCACCCACTCTGATCGAAGGGGGAAGAAGATGACGACTCCAGCACTGGAAGAGGTCTTGGAGGACCCCAGCCCACCGCAGGTCTCGGGGGATGACAGAAGCTTTCCTGCCTCCCCTAGACAGCCAGGGAGCTTTCTGCCAATGTCCAGAGAGCACTCCTGCACCCCCTGCTCCTTCCTCGCCCTGCTCCTCCTCCTCTCCTTGCTTAAAGGCAAAGAGGAGTTATGTCTTTGGAGGTCAGCAGGGTGATGGAAGCCTGGAGGAGGCAGAGGTACCTCATTATTTCTGCTTCTCTACCCTTACCAATGCATTTACCTTAACATGTTGATTCCTTGGCCCTCTCCAGCCTCTTCACCAACCCATCCTTCGCCTCCATCACTAGAAGTTGCCCCAAAGCTTAGCCCACTGTGAGGAGAGGTCCCAACCTCTTCAGGCCCCAGCAAAGTGGCCTGCCAAAGCAAAGCAGGGTGATTTTTAATCTCTCTTGTCTAATACAGTGTCCCTGCAGTCTTTGCCTTCTTCATGGCCAGCAGTGAGATGCTCGGTAGCAGGTGGTGGTGGTAGACATGGAACCCACTGATCAAGGACCTGGATTTTAGGAAGAGATGATGTTTATTCCAGCAGCACTATTCATCTACTACCAACTCTCCTGCCCTTCGGGGAGCTCTGCATCCCCCCCCCCCCCTTTTCCTCTTCTCACCCTGCGTCCCATTTCCTCTTTCAAGACCTTTTCCATCATGAGAAGCTTTGGTGCTTGGAGGCAAATGCCTTATTTCCAACTACAAGAAGTTCTCACCAGGCTTGGATGCAACCCACAGTCACAAGTCCTTGGATCCTACAGCAACCAGCTCATTTCCATCATGGATCATGAGCCAAGTGGTTTGGGAAACCCTGGAGAAGCCAAGAGCCCAGCACTTTCCCCTGTCCTATAGCCCTCCAGGACTTGTTGGATCAACCACAGGCAGACCTGGCCGTTCCTGCTGCCCACATCAACCAAAATGCCTTGAGGAGCAACTTGCCGTGATACCAAAGATGTTTTTTTTCTCTGCAGGTAATGACAATCCAAGCTCTGTCCTAAAGACAATTCTCCCAACCAGAGTCGCCCCTGAAGAGCATTTTTGTGCTGTGGGGAGCAGGAGAAGAAAAGGGGCTCCAGGGGCAATGGAGAGCAAATTGTCAGAGGGTGAGGAAGAGGAGGGCACTGAGGGTCTCCCACCGAGACCTGCTGGTTCAGCCTGGCTGCCATGTCCTGCTTTGGTTGTGGAAGTTTTCAGGAATTCAGGTAATTTCCTTACCTCAGGCACTCTGGTTCCACTGGGAGTGGAAGTTTTCAACCGATGGCTTTTGTACTTTGAAACCCCACTGTCAGCAGTGGGGCAGTGCTGTCCCCATCCCGCTGGGCTCCGGAGGATTCCAGGCTGGGTTATACCCATTGTCACCCCATTATGGCACAGGCAGAGCTGCGCTTCTCCTGCTCTGAGGACATCAGCACAGGGTGGGCCAGGAGCTGGCGCTTCTTCATGCCAAGAGACGGCTTTGTTGAAGAAATCATGTCCCTTCTCCTGAGCATCCGAAGTCAGGTGGGGAAGATGCCCTATGGTCCTGGGCAACCTGATCTAGGTGAAGGTGTCCCTGCTCATTGCAGGCGGTTGGACTGGAGGAGCTTTGGGGTCCCTTCCAACCCAAGCCATTCTATGGTTCTAAACCTCTGTCCTCAACCCCTGTTGGCCACCATGGAGATGCTGGGTTGGCCCCTGTGCTCCTTTTCCCTGTCTCAGAGCACACGCACAGCCGGGGCAGCACAGGCAGTGGCTCTGGGGCTGGCCTTCCAGGCACTGCCATGCAGGACCCGCTTCCTCTTTTGTCTTTGTTTGGGGTTTTGAAAGAGAAGAAATTCAAAACGCAAAGAACAAAATTTTTGTTGTTTTTTTATTTTTTTTTATTTTTTTTTCCCTTAAATTTCTAAAGAAAAAAAAAAGATGAAAGTAAATGGGAATAAACCCAACCAGGAAGAATCTGCAGCCTCAGGTTTGCCTGTCCAGCCACCTCCAGAAAGCATTGCTCATTGATCTGCATAGCAATAGGTGACACTCGTCCTCATCCCACACAGACTGAGGGCCTCATCTCTTGAGTTTTTAAACGACTTTTTCCTTCAAATAACATTTTGTCTGTTGGGTTCTTTTTTGCTGCTGCTTTATTGTTACTCTCACGGGATAGGTTTTGCTCTCCAGCGAAATGCAATTGTTACTCCTCTGTGTCTTGCATCTATATTTGTTAAAGCTGTTTGCAAACGTTAAAAAAAAGAAAAAAATAATAATAATAAAAAATTAAGTCTTATGTGTCAGGCACTTTATCCAAACTGTGCTGTGTGCTCTGGAGTTTGTTCCTTGTTCTTTGCAACCACTCGCGCAGGGGAAGCTATCAGGAAACTCAACTCCAGCCTATTGACAGGTTTGAAAAGAGGACAAACCATAAAGGAATGACTCTCTGTTTGTTCATCCTCTACTGGTCATGACTGTGTTGTATTTCTGCAGCTTTCTGTTTCTTCAATAAATTATTTTCTAGTCATTCACATGGCGTGAGTGTTGTGTCCGTGGGTCAGCCCCACGCAGCCCCTTGTCATCCAACTCCGTTCCTTGCCCTACACCTGCCCTAAGAGCATCAGGGAGTGGATTTGGGGATGATGGCCAGGCAGCTGGGATCCCTTCCTTCCCCCCCATAGTCCTCCATCTGGTATTTTCAGGGGTGAAAGCTTTCCTACGGGAAGCCTCGGACATATTTCTTGGCAGCATCCAACAGCCTTTGGCCAGAGCCCAAAATAAACACTTTAATTCTCACAAACTCGGTGCAGATGAGGCCAAAGCACTTGTTAAACAAACCCATCAGGTTGTGTATGCCACAGGCAGGTCCAGGCCCCCCGGCTGATGGAGTTACCTCCTTTTTGATCCCAGTACCGTGTCCTACCGTGCGTTTCGCCATGGCAAAGTGCTGGCAGGTCGCAAAGCGCTGGTGGTGCACACAGATGGAGCACGGGACCTTTCTGTGCAGCTTCTTTGGTGGGGCAGCAGAGATTTAAGTTGAAGTTCTTTTAATTGTAAACTAAGAGCAGTAAAGAGGGTGATCCAGGCACGAGCCACTTGTTCACACACAGCTCCTCCAGCAGTTCCTGCTCATGTCCCCACTGCGGAGCCCTGCAGCTCCCATCCCTCTGGGCAGAACAGTGAATGGCACCCCAGTGCTTTGCCCTCCCCACAGGGTCTGTGGGCAAAGCTGTCCCTGGAGATGGGGATATCAGTCCTATGGGAGTGGGGCACAGTACACAGCAGACACCATCGCTGTGTATGCCTCATGTGGGGATAACAAAGACAGAGGGTGGAGATAACAGAATCATGGAATGGTTTGGGTTGAAGGGACCTCAAAGCTCCTCCAGCTCCAACATTGCCACCGGCAGGGACACCTTCCACTGGAGCAGCTTGCTCCAAGTCCTGTGTCCAACCTGGATTGAACACTGCAGGGATGGGGCAGCCACAGCTT